>SJYX01012636.1:345655-361222 GCA_006410675.1 Oreotragus oreotragus | reverse complement strand
TTTTTGTACAGTTCTTCTGTGTATTCTTGCCACCTCTTCTTAATATCTTTTGCTTCTGTTAGATCCCTACCATTTCTGTCCTTTATTGAGTCCATCTTTTCATGAAATGTTCCCTTGGTATCTCTAATTTTCTTGAAGAGATCTCTCGTCTTTCGCATTCTATTGTTTTCCTCTATTTCTTTGCATTGATCACTGAAGAAGGCTTTCTTATTTCTCCTTGCTATTCTTTGGAACTCTGCATTCAAATGGGTATATATTTCCTTTTTTCCTTTGCTTTTTGCTTCCCTTCTTTTCTCAGCTATTTGCAAGGCCTCCCCAGACAGCCATTTTGCTTTTTTTTTACATTTCTTTTTCTTGAGGATGATCTTGCTCCCTGTCTCCTGTACAATGTCATGAACCTCCGTCCATAGTTCATCAGGCACTCTGTCTATCAGATCTAGTCCCTTGAATCTGCTTCTCACTTCCAGTCTATAATCATAAAGGATTTGATCGCAGTCATACCTGAATGGTCTAGTGGTTTTCCCTACTTCAATATAAGTCTGAATTTGGCAATAAGGAGTTCATGATCTGAGTCAGAGTCAGCTCCCAGTCTCCCAACTTGTGTCCATCAAGTCAGTGATGCCATCTAAGCACCTCATCCTCTGTCCTTCCCTTCTCCTCTTGCCCTCAGTCTTTCCCAGCATCAGGGTTATTTCCAGTGAGTCAGTTCTTCGCATCTGGTGACTCAAGTATTGGAGCTTCAGCTTCAGTGTCAGTCCTTCCAATGAATATTCAGGACTGATTTCCTTTAGGATATATGAATTTTAGAATATGCTTGACATTTTGCACAAAGACGTCAACTGTGATTTTGATATGGTTTTAATGAATCTGTAGATAAATCTGAGACGTATTGCCACCTGAACAGAGTCTTATTTTTAAAAAATAAAAATCTTAGTTCACAATACATAAAAATTAACTTATATGTGAATCAAACGTATTAAGGAAAGAGATAAAGCTGTAAAATGCTTAGAATAAAACATAGAGTAAAATTTTAATGATCTCAGATTTGGCAGAGGAGTCTAAGTGAACTCCAGGAGTTGGTGATGGACAGGGAGGCCTGGCGTGCTGTTTAAAAGTTAAAAAAAAAAAAAAGTTAAAAAAAATAGACTTCAGCAAAATTAACTAATTTTATGCTTCAAAAGATATCACCAAGAAAAAGAAATTATAAACCCAAAATTGGGAGGAAATATCTATAATCATATGTATGATAAGAGCCTTATGTCTAAAATAGGTAAAATAATAGAAAGACAAAAAAAAAAGTTAAAATTAACCAAGAGATCTGAATAAACATTTCTTAAGGAGAATACACAAATACCCAATACGAATATGAACAAATGCTTGTCATTAGTGAAATGATAATCAGAGCCACAATGAAATATCATTACATATTCATTAAAACAATTAGAATTAAAAAATGAAACAAGTGTTGTTGAGAAGGTGGAGAAACTAGAATCCTCATACACTAATGTGAGAATGTAAAATTCGAAGCTACTTTGGAAAGGTCTGGCAAAATTCTTTAAACAGTTAAGCTTAGAGTTCCTGTATAACCCAAGAATTCCACTCTAAAATAAATATCTAAAAGAAATGAAAATGTGTCCACACAAAAATATATACAAAAATATACATATCAGCATTATAATCAGTTCAGTTCAGTTGCTCAGTCGTGTCTGACTCCCTGTGACCCCATGGACAGCTGCATGCCAGGCCTCCCTGTTTATCACCAATCCCCAGTAAGTAAGTAAGTGAAGTCGCTCAGTCGTGTCCGACTCTTTGCGACACTATGGACTGTAGCCCACCAGGCTCCTCCATCCATGGGATTCTCCAGGCAAGAATACTGGAGTGGGTTGCCATTTCCTTCTCCAGGGGATCTTCCCGATCCAGGGATCAAACCCAGGTCTCCCGTATTACAGGCAGACGCTTTAACCTCTGAGCCACCAGACCAGTCCCCAGAGCCCACTCAAACTCTTGTCTATCGAGTCGATGATGACATCCAACAAACCCATCCTCTGTCATCCCCTTCTCCTTCTGCCCTCAATCCTTCCCAGTATCAGGGTCCTTTCCAATGAATCAGTTCTTTGCATTATAATAGAATGTGGAATTAAATGATTATCAGCTATCTGAATGATAAACAAAATGTACGATATACATTGTACTGAGTTTGAGGATTTGGGGATCAGGAAAAGGCTTAACCATAAAATGGCAGTAACATAGCTTTAGATTTCTTGGGCAGCACTGGGACAGCTTGTATAGTAAGGCAAGTCCCACACAGTGGGACTTCCCAGGGATAGTGGTCAGTGCCACCATCCAAGGGGAAAGAACAAGGAAACTCCTGAGACAAATGGGTAATTAGGCAGGACGTATGTTTCTTGGGACTTCCCTGGTGGGTCAGATGGTAAAGAATCTGCCTGCGAGTACAGGAGACTTGGATCTGATGCCTGGGTTGGGAAGACCCCCTGGAGAAGGGAATGGCAACCCACTCCAGTATTCCTGCCTGAAGAACTCCATGGACAGAGGAGCCTGGAGGGCTACAGTCCATGGGGTCACAAAGGGTCAGACACAACTGAGCGACTAAGCTCCACTACTGTGTTTCTTGATAATATCTTTCACTCTCATGGAAGGTAGTCACTGGGTCAGAGAGCCCTCAAGGGCAACAGTGATTTGGAATTTTTATAGCTTCTGGATTTGTCTTATCTATAACTAATAGAAGTTGGGTCAACTTTGTGAGTATACCAATCAGGCAGTCTCTGTGTGATTATAATTATGTTTATGTGGGATATATTGAAAGGGACTGCATGTAAAGAATTTCAGTTTGGTGCCAGTGAGCTTGAGATTAAAGTCCTACTTGCTATAAAGAAGTAAACAACATACAGGTCAATAAACAGGTTCTATCTTTAATCCATTTACATAATATTTACATTTACAAATTACATTTACATTTACATAATATTTACATTTACAAATATTACATAATATACCATAAAATAAAAAATCATTCAGCAATAGAAAGGACTGAAGTACTGAATCATTATACATCAGTATGCTAAATAAAATAAGTTAGCCAAAAAATACATTATGTATTATTACATTCATCAGTTCAGTTCAGTCTCTCAGTTCTGTCTGACTCTTTGCAAACCCATGGACTCCAGCACGCCAGGCCTCCCTGTCCATCACCAACTCCCGGAGTTTACTCAAACTNCAAAACCAATACAATATTGTAAAGTAATTAACCTCCAATTAAAATAAATAAATTTATTTAAAAAAAAAAAGAAAAGGGAAAAGAACACAGGCTGAATAGTCTAATGGACGGATGATTATGTTAGAGCCGGCACTATAGTAACTGCCCTTTCTGGGGTTGTTTCTTGTGTTTGTTCAGCCAGTATTTTCTTGCAGAATTATATTCTAGTGGTGCTAAAGTGAAAATGAAGTCGCTCAGTCGTGTCCGACTCTTTGCGACGCCATGGACTGTGGCCTACCACGCTCCTCTGTCCATGGGATTCTCCAGGCAAGAGTACTGGCGTGGTTGCTATTTCCTTCTCCAGGAGATCTGCCCAACCCAGGGATCGAACCCGGGTCTCCCGCACTGCAAGCAGATGCTTTACCATCTGAGCTACCGGGGAAGCCCCAAGTGGTACTAAAGAGGAGTCTATTGTTGTATTCTCTTTGGAGTTTCATTTGAAAGGAAAGATCAAGGCCAAATTTGTAACCACAGAAGCTATTTTCAGTTTATTCACTTGATGTATTGACTCAGTTCTAGGTCAAGGTGCCTAGGTCATTTCATTTAAATTTTGCTTATCTGAGTATATTTAAATGAGACAAGAAGTCAATTCTTCTCAAACCAAACTTTGAAGACACAGCCACTAGTGATGCATGCTTTTTCAAGTTTCACATGCTTCAGAAAAAAAAAATTCCAACTGTGAAATCCTTAGTAGCCTGAAGGAGCTATGTTTATAATTGTTTTTAATTAAATTTCACAGTCAAGCTATAGAATATAAAATGCATATGGATGCAGTATTTGCTGGAGAGGTTAGACCATAGCAAAATGTGCTTTGTTGTTTTAATTTCCTCTCACCGACCTCTCATCTTTTTTAGTTTATCATCTCTAACTTGGATATTTTTGTTTGTTTCATTAAAAGCTTTCTAACTAGTTTTTCATGGGAATTTAGATGATGAAGGTTTTAGATGATGAAGGTTTTTATAGTTCTTAACCCCCTTTACTTAACTCTTTTATCTTATCTATGTTAGATAATTATGAAATTATAAAAAGTACAATTTTCATGTAAATTTAGTGTTTGGCTCATGTAGAAGGTATATAAAGACATGCTTTTGATACTATCTCAAACTCACAAGGAAACATTTTATGTTTTATTCCTTTTCTGCATTTTGATCGATAACAGGAAAAATTTTTCAGCCATGTTTTAACCCCAAATGTAGACTAATCCAAAGTTGTGACACTGTAGCTATTTAGTTCTCTTTGGTAATAAGCATAATTATTATCATCATTCTAGAGATTTTCTTGTCTAGGTCTTTGTAAAATAATAAAGGCCATTTTCATTGTAAGTGGCTTAATATATAGTTATTTAGCAAAGGATTAGATCCAGAGGTTAAATGCTCATCATGACAGGCACATCTCTTAACCTTATTGCTTAAAATATAGTGGGAAATACAGACTATTAGGCAAATGATTATAATATTATGTGCTAAGTGTAACTGTAACAGAAATGTGAACCTAATCTGTGTTTAGGGCATCAGAAAAGCTTCTGGAGGAGATGCCTATGCGCTAGCTAGGGTGGGCTGGGCTTCCCTGGTGGCTCAGCCAGGTAAAGAGACTGCTTGTAGTGCAAGAGACCAGGGTTCAATCCCTGGGTTGGAAAGATCTCCTGGAGAAGGAATTGGCAACCTACTCCCATGGACAGAGGAACCTGGTGGACTACAGTCCACAGTGTCACACAGAGTCAGACACACTGAAATGACTTAGCCAGCCCCAGAGGGATTAACCAGGATGGTAGTGAGAGGGAAAAAGAGAGGTTGAGGATGGGAGCAGGAAAAAGGAAAAGAATTTTCTAGGTAGAAGAAAAAGCCTCATAAGTCTTTTATTTGAAAGACAGCATGATATGTTTGAGGAGTTCAACATAGTTCAATGCAAAGATGTGGAGGAGGATTTATCAAGAGATGAGTCTGCAAAGATTAGTTGGGTGTAGAAAATGAAACAGCTGATAAGACATGTTAATGAGTTTGGAATTTAACTTGCTGGCAAAATGGAACCTTTGGTGGGGGGAGTGGTAGGGGGCTGGAAGTGGGTGTTAAGCAGGGTTGTGATGAAAGGATTACTCTGGTTTTATTGTAAATAACAGATTGAATAACATAATAGGAAAGCAAGGAAACCAGTTAGGAAGTAATTGCAGTTATCTGTATAAGGAGACTTTAGTAATGAAGAAGTTTTATAGATTAAGAGAAGGGTTGCATTGTAAAATATTTAAGATATTTAACATCAGGATTTGGTGATTTATATAATATACAGTGGAGGATGTAATAAAGAATGATGTTCAGGGTTCTGGCTTAGAGAATTGGAACATGGGATATTCAGTTCTCTAAGATGGATGTTCCCTGTTATTACTTTTGTTATCATGGCTTTTAATTTTTTACTTTAATATTTTCTTGAATTTTCCTATCTGTTCACTTTTACTCAAATTTGCTCCAATATAAAAATAACCTTACCTTGACCCTACACTTCGCTTTGAGCAACTGTCTAATTATTTTACCTCTCTAACTCCAAATTTCTTGAAATATATTGTCCTTGTCTTATCCTCCCACCCTTTCACTTCAGCCTATTGCAGTATAACTTCTATCTTAAATACACTATGTAATATCTTTCTCAAACAACAATAGTTATAAGTCACAGACTCCATAAACTTTTTAACCTCTATCTTCATGTGCACTATATATTTCAATAACTGTCTAATGTGCCTTGATTTTGATTTTTCTCCTTCATTTCCAGTGCTAAGCTTATTTAATTATAATACAGTTGTTTGTATGATCTAAGAGCAGACTTCTGAAGGACCAGACCAAAATTTATTCATTAGTATATCTTCCACAGGCATTTCATAGTTCTTAGAACATAATAAGATTCCAGTGTGCATATTTTAAACAAACATTTAAAGCTTCTACACAGTAAAATGTTTTATAAGATTGTATTAATATGCTACAACTTAGTGTTGTAAGATTTTATAAATACAGAGACAAAAGAGGAATCTAAGTAAATTTTAGAGGCTAAATTTATGGGAGATAAATCCAGAAATCTGTGGATCATGGTGAAAAGGACAGACTCAGTATTTCATTTTCCAAAAGCTTTATTAAAGATTTTTTTTGCATTTTTATTGCTACTTATACTTAGACCTATTATAAATCAGTTTCATAAATATCTCAGTTCCATTTTATGGTGGCAAAAATCATTGTATTTATATTTACTATTCCCCAGAACACAATGTCTTGAAAATAATTGTTGGTTCGATTTTATGTATTTTAATTATTTAAATTACCATTTATTAAAGGGAATATACATACACACATGAATATCTTTATAGGGACACTATGGAAGATAATTCCTGAGCCTGCTGTGGCTTTCACAAGAGTAATTCATCAACACATATTCAGTAGCCTTAATATATCAATACATTTACTCTGCCTTGCTGCTCCAACTGGTTGGGCTATTTTTGCCTAGGGTTCTGCTGATNTACACACATGAATATCTTTATAGGGACACTATGGAAGATAATTCCTGAGCCTGCTGTGGCTTTCACAAGAGTAATTCATCAACACATATTCAGTAGCCTTAATATATCAATACATTTACTCTGCCTTGCTGCTCCAACTGGTTGGGCTATTTTTGCCTAGGGTTCTGCTGATTTGAGTAAACACAAACCTTTCATTTGGACTGCTTTCTCAACTAACTTTTCCAATTCTCATGATAACTAAAGGGTTACAAAGGTAGTTTTTTTGGTTTTGTTTTGTTTTACTTAGAAATGTGGTCTCATCTACACTTGTAAACTCTGATTTCTAAGAACGCTAAAGCACTAGCTTCTTTATACCCCAGCTCTCTAACACTTTATGCACTCGAATTCCTTAGTGAAGAATCAGCACCTAGTTGGAAGTGCTGTGGAGCACAGGGAGTTCAGTGTGGTGCTCTGTGAAGACCTAGAGGGGGGGCGATGGCAGCTGGGGAGGCAGGGAATTTCGAGAGGGTGGGGATGTATGTAGTATATGCAGTTGATTCACTTTATTTTACAGTAGAAAGTAACACAATGTTATAAAGCAATTATACTCCAATTAAACAATAAACAATTAATTTAAAAAGAATCAGCAAGTTTCCATGAATTATTGCCACACTTTCTAGATGAATAGAAAACCATGAATGTTGATGAGAAAAAGAAGTAACTGAATCTTCTAGAAAAATCTGTACGTGAAATATTGAAACATAATTGTAATATGAAAACACATAGTGATCAATATCATCTTCTTTGTAGACACTTAATAACTAATAATACTGAGATACCCACTCCAGTATTGGGGCCTGGAGAATTCCATGGAACTGTATAATCCATGAGGTTGCAAAGAGTCGGACACGACTGAGCAACTTTCACTCTCACTGAGATAAAATTCCCTAGAAGTACCAGACTTTTAACATATGCTGTAAATGTTCATTAAAAAATCATTTTTTCTGATTAAAATAAAACAGGTTGTTTCTACTCACTTCTTGACTCAACTTGACAAAATTAGCCCCCCAAAATGTGTGAAATTAGTCTATATAAAGCACAGTTTCAGCGTGCTTTGCTTCAAATCTATTCCACCAAAAAAGGTTACTTTGAGTTTAGATAGTTCTAGATTCCCAAGAAAGGGAAGGTGTGAGAGTTCAATTTTTAAAAGAGAGTTGACTGTGTTAGTTATCGAGACTGCTTACAGTCTATGCCATTGATTTGTGTAGCCTTATAATGCTAACACATATACCAAATATTTAACAATATTGTGGTAAATCTTGAATACTTAAATATTTCTGAAACAATGCTAACTTTTCACATGTGGCTGCCTAAATATATTTTAGGAAATGTAGAGACACTTCTAATTTCAATTCAAAGATATTTTTTCAAAATTCTTTATGATCTTTTAGTCAACATTAAATTTATTCACTCTGTCAAAAAAATATTGTATAAGGTAGAAACTTTCAGTTCAGTTCAGTCACTCAGTCGTGTCCGACTCTTCGCGACCCCATGAATCGCAGCATGCCAGGCCTCCCTGTCCATCACCAACTCCCAGAGTTCACTCAGACTCACGTCCATCGAGTCCGTGATGCCATCCAGCCATCTCATCCTCGGTCGTCCCCTTCTCCTCCTGCCCCCAGTCCCTCCCAGCATCAGAGTCTTTTTCAATGAGTCAACTCTTCTCATGAGGTGGCCAAAGTACTGGAGTTTCAGCTTTAGCATCATTCCTTCCAAAGAAATCCCAGGGTTAATCTCCTTCAGAATGGACTGGTTGGATCTGCTTGCAGTCCAAGGGACTCTCAAGAGTCTGCTCCAACACCACAGTTCAAAAGCATCAATTCTTCAGCGNCTCCTCCCAGCATCAGAGTCTTTTTCAATGAGTCAACTCTTCTCATGAGGTGGCCAAAGTACTGGAGTTTCAGCTTTAGCATCATTCCTTCCAAAGAAATCCCAGGGTTAATCTCCTTCAGAATGGACTGGTTGGATCTGCTTGCAGTCCAAGGGACTCTCAAGAGTCTGCTCCAACACCACAGTTCAAAAGCATCAATTCTTCAGCACTCAGCTTTCTTCACAGTCCAACTCTCACATCCATACATGACCACAGGAAAAACCATAGCCTTGACTAGATGGACCTTAGTCGGCAAAGTAATGTCTCTGCTTCTGAATATACTATCTAGGTTGGTCATAACTTTTCTTCCAAGGAGTAAGCGTCTTTTAATTTCATGGCTGCAGTCACCATCTGCAGTGATTTTGGAGCCCCCAAAAATAAAGTCTTTAGATTATCAAAAATCTATTCTCTCTTCTTCTGGAGCACAGAGGTCAACTACATTTCCCAGGCCCTCCTAAAGTTAAATGTGTTCGTGTGACCCTCAGTGGAGAGGTCTGGAAGTGATGCTTTTTGTTTACAAACCTGGTCCTTAAAACAGTGATGCACAGCCTATACTTTCTCTTTCCTCTTCCTATCTGCTAGTAGTAGTAGTTGTTGTTTAGTAGCTAAGTCGTGTCCCACTCTTCGGGGATCCCATGGACTTTAGCCTGTCAGGCTCCTCTCTCCATGGGATTTCCCAGGTGAGAATACCGGAATGGATTGCCATTCCTTCTCCATGGGATCTTCCCAACCCAGGGATGGAACCCGCATTTCCTGCATTGGTGAGCAGATTCTTTACCACTCAGCCACCAGCAGAGCCCTTCTTGTCTGGAACCCACATTGATTTTGCTTTTTTCTCTACAGATGATGACAGGTCCCTGAAGGATGCTGTAATATAGTGGAAGGAAACCTCATCCCTGAATGATTTTGTGTAGTAGACTTCCACCAACCTAAATGCTCACTTCAAATCATGGATGATATATCTTCTTCTTCAAACAAATGAATTAATAATGAGTCTCTTCATTAAACTCATCTAGCTTTATCCTAAATAATACAACCACAAAGGAGGTCCCTAAGTCCTTGATGTCCTTGGAGTGTTCCTAGGCAGTTGTGTTGTGCCTCTTAGGTTTAATCTCTTAAAACATTTGCTACTATTTTTGATACCTCAGCTGAAAAAAAAAAATAAAGAAAAATCCAGATATTCTCTATAGGATTTTTCATTTCTTAATTGTATAATGTAGGTTGAGTACATTTCTTTGAAAAAAAAAAAAAAAACAGATCAAAATCAAACCAAACCACTCCCCTCAGAGCCTCTTCAGAATGCCCCATAGATGAGTCTTCTTCACTCTCCTATCTCAGCTCAAGGCTACCTCCCCAACACTCACATCTGGTGGGTCCCCAGATTGACCACAGTGGTGGCTGGACATGTGTTTATAGGGGTTACTTAGGAAAGTTTCCTGTGATGGGAGAAGAGTGGCTGTCTTTGCCCAGCTGTATCGCTCCTGGAACCCAGTAAAGCGTGGCCTGGAATAGACTGATCAGATCAGCTTTCCTCATCCACATTCGTGGTTCTCTATTCATCTAGAGAGTGTAGCAGTAAGTGCTTTCATGGAATCTTGCTGGTTGTCCATTAAGGAATTTGAGAGCAGTGTGGGCATAAAATGTTCTAGTGCCTTCAGCCATCACTGAATGCTCACCAGCACCCTGGGGTCCCATTACATTTCCCAGATGCAGAGCTAAATTATTGAACACACATGAATTCTATGCAAACTTGATTAGAGAATTGTTAATCAAAACACGGTGGTATGTAGGTGAAAAAGCAGTTAAAATTTTGTGACTAGAATATATGATTAAGGAACAATTAATGCACAGTTTTTTTTTTTTAAGGGAAGTCAAATATGCTGAATTATTTGCTCTTTTGTGCTGCTTTCTGTGGTCTACTAGAAGTATTCTTATCATCATTAATCCTACAGCATTACCAGATTTATGCATTTTAGAAATGGTTTGGCTGATAAAAAGTGCATTCATCTCCAAGCAAATTCTTTGCTTGCCACTATGGCTCATTTAAAATACCATTGCTCTAGCTCTGGTCCTGAATTTTATTGTTTTCTGCCCTAAAATAAATTATGTATGATATTTTAGGGAGGCTTTGACATTCAATCAGTTTTGGCAAAGAGTAGTATTTTGCAAATAGTTAAATTAGAATTCTGTCTGTAATTTATCCCTTTGAAACATTTCTGCATCAGAGATATCTGAAAAATAAATGAGTGGCTGTATTAACTAGTTTTGGAAAATATCCTGTTAGGATACCAAGAGGAAAAAAAAATAGTTTGTCTCGATTTTTTAAAAGAACATGAAAAACTTTTTAAAAAATGGTATTTTAATATTAGTCTTAATCAGTAATATAAAAGAGCTGGAAAATCAGGTAATGCTCTCTGATATTAGTACTATATATTAGAGTAAATGTAACAAAGCGAGAGAAAATAGATTTTGAATTCAAATATGTTGAAACATTTTTAATTGTATTTTCTATAAAGTTACTTTAAAAAGAAATTCAGCTTTTTGGTAATTTAGTCTAATTTAGATCAAATTTGTATCGAAGCATTACTCCTTCATTTCACTTTTATAGATCTGTAGGTTGTTTATGGATTAATATTGAGTTTGGTGCTTTCTCCTGGAGATGGCTCTTGTCTACTATTTCCTTTCATCGTGTTCAGAGAGGATGAAAATTTGTATTAACTATGAGAACCTGGATAAATAACAAGTCCTAGATATTTAACACTACTTTTGCTGTTTGATATTTTAATAGGAAGGTAACTTCACGTTAGAGTTTCTTTATCTTGCTTTTTCCCCCTTTGTTTTGAATTTTATTTTGTTTTTGTTTTCCTCAGGAATAGAATGACTAAACATCTTAACTATGAGGAAATAAGTTTAATAGTATGGCAAAATGCATATTTCATTTTACAAATATTTTATCAACTATTAACTCACACATTGCCACTATGAAGTAATGACTTCAATTCATGTGAAACTGACTTCCTTTAGAAAAGTTGTTATCTTTTCTTTGGGATTTCCATTAAATCTTAAGGAAAATTATCTTTTAAGTAATTTCGGCGGTTGACAATATTTGCATTTTATAGGCGAATTTAATGTTTGAAAACTTTCAAAAGTTTTAATGACTTTACCTGGTTACCTATAACTGGATGTTAATAGTTTGAGTGGGACCAAAAATAATAAAATCAGAAAAACAAAATGTAGGGATTTTTATCTTTTGAAAATGATAGCCTGTGAAAAGAAATATAAAAATCTGTCCCATTTTATCCTATTCTTCCTGAAGACCAACACAATTACTTTTAATAGCTAGAGAGCAATGTAGTCAAATTCCTTATCTACAAGTGATACCTAAAGTTCTGTTCACAGTGGATTAAATTAGTAGCTCATACTAGGAAGGTAATCATTGTCATTTAAGATTCTTAAAATGCTGCCTATACTCTGATACCTCTAAAAGAATGAAAGGGGACAGAAAAGAAAATTAAGAATATCAGACATAAAAGTTAAGAGCAAACCCTTTTTATTTTTTCCTTTCCAGTAGAAGACCTTGGTATGAAGCAGAGGAAAATTCCTGTCTACTAGATTGAGCCGCATGCCATCCCCGCAATTGTGCCCAGCAGTTTTCAAGATTGCATGTGTCTATTTAACCTGATTTGAGAATATTTGAGGAATTTGTAGATTTGAGGAAAAAGTAATCAGATAATTTTCCTTGATAAAATCTCATTTGTGTAGTTCAAGGTGAGCTGCCTAGGGGACTTGAGAGAATCAATAACTATAGTCACCTAGATTTTCAACATGAATTTCCTTTCATTTATAACACTTTTCATTATAAGGTGAAGTCATTAAGATTATGGTGTGTGAAAGCAGACAGAACTAAATTACAATCCAAGTTCCCTCAGGTATTAGGCCTATTTATTTTGTATGTTATTTATTCTTTGTCTTTCCCCCCTTTTTCTCTTATACGCCTAGAATGTAAGTTCTATGAGAATAAGAATAGTATCTGTTTTGGCCATTTTGGTTGCATTTTTGTCTAGAAGCTTAACTGGAACATAGTAAGTGCTCAATAAACATGCCTCAATAGTGGCATAAATGTATTGATATTCATATTAGAATACCTAATTTACCTTTCATATACTCAGGTTCCTTATCTGAGAAAGAGTTAGTAATAATTTCCTTATGGACTTGTGAATTTTAAAGTAGATAGTATTTCTAAAGTTCTTAGAACAGTGCATAGCTCACAGTATCTGAGCTATAAACAAATAGGAAATAGCAAACTCAAACAGGTACATTCTCTTAGAGAATTAAATAATGAATGGGTTGTTAGAAAGTACCCCAGCATGATGTTGAAAGATCTGCTCTAATTTAGTATTTTTGGAACTATTTGTGCTTTGGAATGTTTTTCTTATTATTTTTAAGAGAGATCTTATCACATTAGTGGCTTCCCAGGTGGCGCTAGCAATAAAAAATCTGCCTGCCAATGAAGGAGATGCCAGAGTTGAGGGTTCAGTCCTTGGGTCAGGAAGATCCTCTGGAGTAGGAAATGGCAACAGGAAGATCCTCTGGATTAGGAAATGGCAACCCACTCCATATTCTTGCCTGGAAAATCCCATGGACAGAGGAGCCTGATCACACTACAGTCCATGGGATCACAGAGTCACATTAGTATCTCCTGCATTATAGCTTCACACATGCTTGCAGTGTGTGTTGGAGAAGGTCCTCTGCACAAGGGGTGTGAATAGATTGGTTGAATGTTGCTGGATCTTTTTTCTTCTTCTATCAAATTGTAGTTTTGATATAGTTATAGACACAGAACAAAATATTCTGAAAATTGATATAGTGAATATAGGTGTATATGTTGAAGAAAAGTGATGAGAGTGAACATTCTTGGTCTTATTCCTGGTCTTAGAGGGAATGCTTTCAGCTTTTTGCCACTTTGTCTGTTACCTGTGGGTTTGTCATATGGGCCTTTAGTATGTTGAAGTATATTGCCTCTATGTCTAATTTCTGGAAAAAAATTTTATCATGAGTGTGTATTGAACCTTATTAGAAGTTTTTTCTGCATTTTGTGAGATGATCATGCATGTTTTATTCTTCAATTTGTTAATGTATATCACTTTGAGTTGAAGATACTGAAAAATTCTTGCATTAATAAGGTTTTGAATATTATCCTATGCAACAGGAAAATTCACAGTTCAACACTGTGACAGAGAGATAAACTAAACAAACAACTGTATCAATTTTACTTTTGTGTGTAGTTAAATTATTAGAATTCCTCTTGCATTTTTTAATTTTAAAGAAACCTGGGTCATACAATCTTACTTCTTCATTGAACAAATGGAAAGCTTATAACCCATACAAATTAGTTATATAGGAGTATTTGCCCAGCAGAGATCGGAATTCATTGCTTCTTCCATTAGCTCGTTGGTTGTGCCTAGAATTCTTAAATAAAATCTTAACTCTTAAATGACTCTCCTTCTAATAAGTGTCTTATTGAATCTAAATATAATAGGGGTTGGGAGGAGTTGTTCAATATGAAGTGTGGATGCTTCAATTAATGACGTTCGGATTCAACTTAAAGTAGAAAAACTTTCATCCAAATGTGTGTGTATGTATATGATGAATTTGAGCCTAGAATTCTATCATGTGACCCCATCTGTGAGCCATTGCTGTACAGAGTTGTGATCTCAACACTCAATTGCTATGCATGCTGATCGTTGTCTTCATAACTTAGCTATGTTCACACTGCCTAGCCTAATTCTTTCCATTTTTTTCTATACTCAAACCATACTGCATTTACATCAATTGTTCTAGTCTTTATATAGAAACTGATCTGAGGTTTCTATGACTGCATCTGCAATCCCTTTGTCCTGAATTTTCCTTCCCACCTTAAAAAACTACTGCTGCATTCTTAATATGTTTAAGTGGCTTCTATAGTAAGTTTCCTCTCACTTCTCTCTCCACCAAAGTGTTAATGGTTTACTTCTCTTGCAGTAGATTCTGTGTATTATTCTTTGTTAATTATCTTACTACATGCTAATTTGTTGTTTGTATTTGAATACTGATTTCCCACTAGTCTTTGAGCAACTTGAGTGCAGTAAAACGTGCCCTATTTTCAAAACCCTTGAAATAACCGAAAGGCTTAGCACATGGTAGTACTTAATAAATGTATCAAGAAGAGGGGTTATTATAAAAGGAAAAATAGTAACTTACAGTGGAGAATTTGGATGATACCATTTTAACCAAGTGATCAAGGTTAATAATAGGGCAAGTTGACATCACGTACCTCTTGATGGGATGTGTTAAAAGAAAACACTAACATATCGACGTGTGTAGTATTCCTGCCAACAATATATAACCTGAGTCTAAGTGAGAGGAAACATTCAGTTCAGTTCAGTTGCTCAGTCGTGTCCGACTCTTTGCGACCCCATGAATCGCAGCACGCCAGGCCTCCCTGTCCATCACCATCTCCCGGAGTTCACTCAGACTCCCGTCCATCCAGTCCGTGATGCCATCCAGCCATCTCATCCTCGGTCATCCCCTTCTCTTCCTGCCCCCAATCCCTCCCAGCATCAGAGTCTTTTCCAATGAGTCAACTCTTCGCATGAGGTGGCCAAAGTACTGGAGTTTCAGCTTTAGCATCATTCCTTCCAACCCCAAATTGAAGGACATTCTGCAAAATAACTGGCCTGTTGCTTTTTAAAATGAAAATGTCACAAAAGACAGCAGAAATCTGAGAAACTATTCAATAGCAATAATTATAGAACTGAAATCCCTACTAGCTACTAGGCACTGTGAAACTGAAGATTTTCATATATAATTTTTCTCTATAAACATAATAAAAATATTTTTAGTACATTA
>SJYX01012636.1:309582-320016 GCA_006410675.1 Oreotragus oreotragus | reverse complement strand
TTTTTTTTTTTTTGATAATTCAGGACAAGTAGAGGTTGATAATGATGAGTATATCATGTGCTTTTGAAAATTTTCTTGTTATTTAGTTTTCTCTTCATTAATCAGTAATCAAGTAGTTTTTCATTATATTAAGAAAACTGATATGAGCAGAGTTATTTATAGGATATGGTATAGAAGGATTTACAACTCAAAATTCAAAGTGTTTAAACTGATTTGCTAGATAACATTTGGAAGAAAATTGAAAGAGGATCAGAATCTCCATTTAGCCAAAAAGGAACAACTTAACAGTAGGGGGAAAGGCATTAGCAAGGAAGGCTGATGTTAGAGACTGAACCAGGTGAGGTTAACAGACAAACCAGACAAAAGAGGGGCCTCGTCAACTCAAAATTCAAAGTGTTTAAACTGATTTGCTAGATAACATTTGGAAGAAAATTGAAAGAGGATCAGAATCTCCATTTAGCCAAAAAGGAACAACTTAACAGTAGGGGGAAAGGCATTAGCAAGGAAGGCTGATGTTAGAGACTGAACCAGGTGAGGTTAACAGACAAACCAGACAAAAGAGGGGCCTCGGGCAGCAAAAGAACATTCTCCTCCAACAGCTCACTTAGCTTTCACAGTGTGACACATCTGTCCTGGAGACAGAACTTCCAATCTCTACTTAATGGCATGATTCCACAGACCAAACAAGCTTGCATTCTTGCACAATATCTGTTGAAATAAAACTTTTTTTTTTCTTTAAACATTTATCTCACTCCTTTCAGATTAGTGTCATGAGCACATTTTGGGAATTGGAAGACCAACTCTAACAAATAGCTCTCTGCTAGTAGTTCTGTGACTTGACACAACTGGATTAGCGTTTAGGCAGACAAATATCACAATGGTATTAAGTCACTGTAACAAGTTTATTTTGGAGAAGGCAATGGCACCCCACTACAGTACTCTTGCCTGGAAAATCCTGTAGACGGAGGAGCCTGGAAGGCTGCAGTCCATGGGGTCGCTGAGGTTTGGACACGACTGAGCGTCTTCACTTTCAATTTTCACTTTCATGCATTGGAGAAGGAAATGGCAACCCACTCCAGTGTTCTTGCCTGGAGAATCCCAGGGACGGGGGAGCCTGGTGGGGTGCCGTCTATGGGGTCACACAGAGTCAGACACGACTGAAGTGACTTAGTAGCAGTAGCAGCAACAAGTTTATTCATTGCCGTACTATGAATGAGTCTTCCAACGTCTAAGGTGAACAATATTCAAACACCTGCCAATTTTTTTTTCTTTTTAATGGATGTAATTTATTTTATAAAATCTGGGAACTCCTAAGTGTTTCTAATTGTCTTTCTCCTTGAAATCTAATCCTTAAGGGTAATAAATATCACTACAATGTTATAGACAGCCTAGAAATAGAAGTAGTTTGGAGAGAGGAAAATAATTATAGCAAGTTGGAGGCGGAGTCCAATCCAGATAATCCAGTTCAAGGAGCAGCTGCAACAGCTCAGAAACAATTGAAGGTGGATTGCAATCATTAGAATTGGAGATTGCCAAAGAGAATAATTACAGAAAAGAAATAGTTAAGAAAGGGAACATGACCTTTTAAGAATTCTCCATCATGACAACAGGATTATAGTAACACAATGATTGAAAATGTAATTAAAGATAAGAATAGTAGTACCTAGGAACTGCTTGAATATTTCAAATCTGAGGAGTATTATCAAATCCCTCATAACAAGGATTGATGATAAACTTGCAATTAGCTCTATTGTATTTTTGGACAAATTTGTACCTTAATTCATTATTTTCCAAAGAGCACATGAACAAGTAATTCTCAACAAAATTAACTTTTCCCAAACATAAGCATTAACAAATTATATTTCTAAAATTGTATCAAACTTTTGATGGTGAATTTTACTCAGTGTGGTGAGCTGAATCATATATGTAAATTTCCACTACACACCAAAATGTATAGCAAAAATAGATATAATAAAGATGATAAAAATACATTGTTATGGTCCTTAAGTCAAACAACAAATATAAAATACATTATAGGTAGATAGGTAGATATTTGAGATGCAATATAAAAACATATAACTGTGTTGAAACTGAATCCACAAACCCACTTGACTCCTGCTATAGAGACACATTGGTGGTTGGCAGCTCAGCACCTATATGAGACTCAGAATGATAGTACCTCATGTTTGACAAGAAATCAGTTCAAAGTACCAAGTTACTAACCCACATGGAGGGTGGAAATACCTGTTGTCACAACATGAGTCTGCTCCCAATAACCAGCTAGGTCTTGAGATTGTTGGGGGAAAATGGGCAACACTGCACTTAATTCTCCTTTGAAATAAGATCCCTTATCCATTATAAAAAGACATTACAATTTACAAACTTCAGGAAGTCAGAAGAGCCAACTACTACATCTAATCATAGAAAAGGAATAAAAAGAATCAAGAAACAAACAAGGAAATTTCCACTCAAGATGGGATTATAAGTAGAATTGCAAAACAAAGATGAAGACTAATACTGACAAAGATATTATACAATTTCAATAATAAGGATACTTACCCATGAGAAAAGAAGTAAATCAAACTAGAGATGAATTTTGGAATCTGGCAACCTTACTATTCCTAAAAAAATTAAAGACCATAATAACAATACAAATAAATGAAAAATTATTGGGGGAATTGGTAGCTTTAAATTGAAATTGTATTTATACAATTATATAAATTATATTTTTATAAGTTATAAAATAGATTATATTTTATGAAATATAAAATTTTAAAATTTTTATTTATTTAATATTAATATTATTATTACTAAGGATTATTAAAATAACTTTTATTTAAAAAGAAAAATAGAATAAATTAAATAAAACTCAATAGTTGTTAGAGACCAGACACAGATAAAGACAGAATTAATAAATTAGAAGGTAGTACTAAAGAATGCACCAAAATGCAACATAAAAAAAGGAAGAGTTTGAAAATATGAAGCAATCTAACTAGTAAGTTAGCTGGAAAATGTTGAACTTTTTCAATCTAACAAGAAGTTATTACTAAATAGACAATGTTGAAAGTTATAATGGCAGAGGACATTAAAAACTGAAAAGTCAGATTGAAAATATCAATCTCCAAGTAGAAGATATTAATTGTAAATCTCTACCTATGTGCTTCATATTGAACTGCAGAACATCAATGATAAAGAGAACATTGTAAGGACTAAAAAGAGGAAGAACACTGCAACTGAAAGGAAAAAAAGACTATGTGCCAGCAAGAAATTAATGTCCATAAGAATCGATTCAGGAATGGTTTTGGAAGGATTTCTTTACAGAGGTGTATACAGGGTAGGAGCTTCTTGGGTGGCACTAGTGGTAAAGAACCCATCTGCCAATGTAGGCGGCTTAGGAAACAGTTTGATCCTTGGGTCAGGAAGATCCCCTGGAGGAGGGCATGGCAACCCACTCCAATATTCTTGCTGGGAAACTTCCATGGACAGAGGAGCCTGGCAGGCTACGGTCCATAGGGCTGCAAAGTCAGACACGGCTGAAGTAACAGCCTGCACACTCGCATAAGGGATCAAGGGGAAGAAAGATGATGAAGGGACATTCAGAACTGTGGTAGGAGGAGAATATGCAAAAATAAAATAATCAATACAGTCTGATCACAGGCTTCTATGACAACAACTTATGGTATCTTTCTATATGACTGGTGTGTGTGTTAGTTGTTCAGTTGTGTCCAACTCTTTGTAACCCCATAGTCGGCAGCCCACCAGGCCCCTATGTCCATGGGATTCTCCAGGCAAGAACACTGGAGTGGGTTGCCATTTCCTCCTCCAATGCATGAAAGTGAAAAGTGAAAGTGAAGTCGCTCAGTCGTGTCCGACTCTTTGTGACCCCATAGACTGCAGCCCACCAGGCTCCTCCATCCATGGGAATTCCCAGGCAAGAGTACTGGAGTGGAGTGCTATCACCTTCTCTGCCTGAATAGAGGAGAGTGTTATATATACATAAGAAAAGCAAAAGTCTCAAATTCTTTATTTGGAAAATAGATAATTATATGTAACTATATTCATTTGTATAAGATATTGTCTGTATGACTATTTAGTTGAAACATCAGTCCTTGTGTTGAATGTATGTCTGTTATAAACTATGTCTCTTGTAGGTTTCAATTTGTTTTCCTTTTCTCTCAGTTTTCATCTTTAGTTGGATGTTGACATCTAACTCTATATGTATCTATTTTTATCCATTTAGGTTTATACTTGAGAACTATATGAATAGCCATTGAATTGACAGGACCTTAAATGATTGCAATAGGCTAGAGTCAGGCATTTGAGCCAATCTGTTTTCATCGCTGCAGAAAGTGTTTCCTGGGCCTCTCATCTTGATTTCCTCATATTCTGGCATGTCCATCTTCAACACCTCTGAAACTGATATCGCTACCTTCTTCCTCATTGGAATCCCAGGGCTGGAGTCTGCCAACATTTGGGTCTCCATTCCCATTTGTCTCATGTACATTGTTGCTATCATGGGAAACTGCACTATCCTCTTTTTCATAAAAATGGAGCCTTCTCTGCATGAACCCATGTATTATTTTCTATCCATGTTGGCTGTCTCTGACCTGGGACTGTCCTTCTCCTCTCTCCCTACCATGCTAAGAATATTTTTGTTCAATGCTCCAAGAATTTCCCCCAATGCCTGTATTGCCCAAGAGTTTTTCATTCACGGATTTTCAGCTATGGAATCATCAGTACTTCTCATCATGTCTTTTGGTCGCTTTATTGCCATCTGCAATCCTCTGAGATATGCTTCTATCCTAACCAGTGCCAGAGTCATAAAAATAGGCCTTGTCTTTTCTCTCAAAAATGTTTTGTTGATCCTTCCTTTCCCTTTCACCCTGAAACACCTAAGATACTGTAAGAAGAACCGCCTTTCCCATTCTTACTGCCTCCATCAGGATGTCATGAAGCTGGCCTGCTCTGACGACAAGATTAATGTCATTTATGGCTCGTTTGTGGCTCTCACAGGCATCCTAGACATAACGTGTATTTTCATGTCCTACATTCTGATACTTAAAGCAGTGTTGAGCATAGCATCACAGAATGAAAGGCTCAAAATCCTCAATACATGTGTTTCCCACATCACTGCTGTGCTCATCTTCTATGTTCCCATTATCTCCCTAGCTGTCATCTACCGCTTTGCCAAATACAGCTCCCCAGTTGTTAAAATTCTCATGGCTGATGTATTCCTGCTGGTACCTCCATTGATGAACCCCATTGTATACTGTGTGAAGAATCAGCAGATAAGAAATTTGATGTTAGTGAAACTGTGTCAGAAATACAGCTGACAGGGGTTCTTAACCAAAATGTAAATCTAGTTAGTACAAGACACGGAGCAACAGAGTTAATCAATCACACCATATATTAACCACTTTACAATATACAATATCTTCTTTTAATGTGTTTATTAAGATTGAAAACTCAGCCTTCCTGGTTAAGGATTTAGGATTAGAGTTCTTATGTAAACATAAAATGTTCTAAGCTCTCTTTCCACTCAGCTTTCCTTACCAGTCTTTTTTTTTTTTTTGTATTTATTTATTTTTTTACACGAACTCCCACACATGAACCCCCCTCCCACCTCCCACCCCACATCATCCCTCCAGCTTTTAAACACAATATACACTTGCCATTTTGATCATGTTTAATGTAATATTCTGTATGTGTATACAACTGTCTAGTGATTAGAAGTGACAGAGGATTGATTTTTCGTTTAAAATATCCCTTTTCAACACATAGTTTTTCACTTTCTGATCTATACCTGTGCTCTCAGGAACTGAAATTGGGACAAACAAGTATGCATGTATGCAGAGTTTACAAAAGTACAAGACTAATTTAGTTCATTTATTTTGTTGTACTATTTCTTCCATGAGCATTAAGATATCATTTTCTAAGTTATACAAGGCAGAAAGTTTTCTGTATTCCAGGTTTTACCTAAGGCAAAGCAAGAGAGTTCCAGAAAAACATCTATTTCTGCTTTATTGACTACGCCAAAGCCTTTGACTGTGTGGATCACAATAAACTGTGGAAAATTCTGAAAGACATGGGAATACCAGACCGCCCGACCTGCCTCTTAAGAAACCTATATGCAGGTCAGGAAGCAACAGTTAGAACTGGTCATGGAACAACAGACTGGTTCCAAATAGGAAAAGGAGTACATCAAGGCTGTATATTGTCACCCTGCTTATTTAACTTATATGCAGAGTACATCACAAGAAATGCTGGGCTGGAAGAAGCACGGGCTGGAAGAAGCACAAGCTGGAATCAATACTGCTGGGAGAAATATCAGTAACCTCAGATATGCAGATGACACCACCCTTATGGCAGAAAGTGAAGAGGAACTAAAAAGCCTCTTGATGAAAGTGAAAGAGGAGAGTGAAAAAGTTGGCTTGAAGCTCAACATTCAGAAAACTAGGATCATGGCATCTGGTCCCATCACTTCATGGGAAATAGATGGGGAAACAGTGGAAACAGTGTCAGACTTTATTTTTTAGGCTCCAAAATCACTGCAGATGGTGACTGAAGCCATGAAATTAAAAGACGCTTACTCTTTGGAAGGAAAGTTATGACCAACCTACATAGCATATTCAAAAGCAGAGACATTACTTTGTCAACGAAGGTCTGTCTAGTCAAGGCTATGGTTTTTCCAGTAGTCATGTATGGATGTGAGAGTTGGACTGTGAAAAAAGCTGAGCTGAGCACCGAAGAATCGATGCTTTTGAACTGTGTTGTTGGAGAAGACTCTTGAGGGTTCCTTGAACTGCAAGGAGATCCAACCAGTCCATTGTAAAGGAGATCGGTCCTGGGTGTTCTTTGGAAGGAATGATGCTAAAGCTGAAACTCCAGTCCTTTAGCCACCTCATGCGAATAGTTGACTCATTGGAAAAGACTCTGATGCTGAGAGGGATTGGGGGCATGGGTAAAAGAGGATTACAGAGGATGAGATGTCTGGATGGCATCACTGATGGACGTGAGTTTGAGTGAACTCCAGGGGTTGGTGATGGACAGGGAGGCCTGGTGTGCTGCAGTTCATGGAGTCACAAAGAGTCGGACATGACTGAGCGACTGAACTGAACTGATAGCCCATTTTACAGTATATAATTTGTTTTTTCTCTTATGCAAGAATATAAATCTTGGGAAGGATTAATTTCATAAAATAACAGCTCTCACAAAGAAATAAAATAACATCTGTTATATCATTTAACTCATTTTTAATGAAAGACCAGGGAAATGATACACTTAGTACAAAGGAGACCAAATATAAAAGATACATTTATGAAAAAAATTATATTAATTTGCAAATGAGTTGAAATATGACGTCTTCCATCATATAGGACACATGACAATTGACTCTCCACCAGATAATTTATGTGAATGTCTACCAACATGAATTATTTTGACTGCTATTAGTATCTACAACTTGCAGAGTTGGAAAATAGATCAAAGACAATGAAAACTCCATGTCCCCACCTGATGAGAAGTAAATAACCCATCAGAGTGGACTGTGAACAATGAGGAATTTTCCACTGAAGAATACCTTTTTTCATATAGCATTTTCCATTTTCATGAAATATTATTTCAAAGAAAATTCATTCTTGATCCAAGAAAAGGCTCTCCTCATTAGATTTGGCTTCATTATTTATACAGATGAAGAAAGAATGTTAATTTATCAGATAGGATTTCCTAAATCTGCAGTGCTGGAAATTGCCACATAGAATCTCAGATAGGATGTTTTAAAACTACTATTGTATTCCATCAAAATAGGAAAGAGAAGAAGCTATAATTTTAAAAAAAAATCCTTGATCAGATTACTTCTCAGGTATCCAAACATATGGGTAGTATTTTAGTTTCTTGCACTCTGCAACACATCCCACCATTCTGACTTGCCATTCTGATCTCTTTTACCATCTCTATGGCTACCTATAAGTCAAGTAACAGACTGATTTACCTAGGTGGGCTTTGTCAGCATAGACTTTGCAAAGTCAACCTTTGTTCCCTAAAAATGACTGGTCAGACCTGATTAAATGAGTAATGTTTTCAATGTTGCATAATCAACTTTTCAAATTATGTCATGTTTAAAAAGAGGACAGGTTCTTATTATTACCTATACAAGTAATACATTGTATTGAAAAGTAAAGACCCACAATAAGAGTTTCTGGAACTCAGAGGATTCAGTGAGAATCAGCTATGACTTCATAATGTTTCATTCAATTCGTCAAAGCAGAGTCTACTAGATTATTATAACAGAGAATGAGATATAGCCTCATTATATATTCAGAAAATAGGACATAAATCACATCAACAGTGTTCCAAACAAACACAATGAAATGGTACTCGTCAGTTCATCCGGTTCTATGCTATCTATTCTTGTTCCACTCGATCTTGTTTTAGCAGTCTCATGAGCTTATTTCTATTGACTACAAAGAGTTATGGAAATCATGATTCAGCCCCCTGGAACAGCCTGAAAGTTACCCAGGAGCTGAGTCTTAAGAGTTTGAAGTCATTGATTCAGTCCTTTTTCATTGGTTCTGGCAGGTTCCTTTTGTGTTGAAGACAAAACTCCAGCCCTATTGCTGATTGCAGAGCTTTCATGAATGCATATCAGAGTTAAACAAAAATTATCTATTATTTTGAGAGAGTTAAGCTAACTTAAGATGGTTAAATTTATCTTTAAGTGGTCATTGTTAATCTATTACTTATGCTTTCAAATGTAAAAAGTCAGATGAGAGTTGAGAACACAAATAATGCAACTGACAAGTAGAACTGGGTGTTTCCCTGGCATGCAAAAGAAGATAATAAAGCTATTACAAAAGAAAAGAGATTTCAAGCAAAATGTCTCTAAGGGTAATTATACAGACTATCTAAGTGCAGTAATGTTATATATGAGATACAAAAATAATTAGCATAGTTTTTACCATGGAAACAACATTGATACATGACATAATAATCATGGAAAATGATATACATAATATACAGAGAAAATACCAAAACTACTAAGAATACCTAATAAAGAGATTAAGTGAATCTAGAGTAAGCCTAGATAACTGCATTTTTATAAAACTCCATAAGGAATTCTTATGTACATCCCAGGTTGAAAACTGCCCTTGAAGATGCTGGATGAAAATTAAATTTTCAAGGCCTTCTGAATTTCTAGAAGAGGACATATAACTTCACGAGATTAAATTCTAGTGGAGGAGACAGACACATAAAGACATGCATACACTTATATTTTCTTTTTTAAAATTTTTGCTGGAGATCATTGATATACAATGCTGTGTTACTTTCTGCTGCACCACAAAGTGGTTCCATTATAAACATGTATATTCTTTTTCATATTCTTTTCCATTATGGTTTATCACAGGATATTCAATGTAGTTCCCTGTGCTATACAGCAGGACTGTCTAGGTTATCCATTGGATATATATAATACATTGCATCTACTAACCCCAAACTCGCAATCCTTCCTTCCCCCACCACCTCACCTCTTCCTCTTGGCAACCACAAGTCTGTTCTCTATGTCTGTGAGTCTATATCAAGTTCATTTGTGTCATATTTTAGATTCTGCATATAAGTGATATGTTATTTGTCTTTCTCTTTCTGACTTACTTCACTTAGAAAGCATGGTTATCATACCCTTTGAAACTGCTCTAAGATTATTCACATGATGCTGTCAATCAAAGTAAAGAAGAATAGTAATTCTGCCAGAGGGATCCGAGGAGGCTTAGGAGATTTTTTCCTCAATGAATTAATTCTTCCTACAGGAAGCTGGATGACTCTCCTTGGTTCCAGTCCCATCGAGTTTCACCTACAGGGAGTTTCCTTTTTCTCTGAGTGTGGCCTGCTGATCTGCAATCCCCAAAGTATTCTTGGTCAGTAAGGAAGCACCAGGGAGGCAGGACTAGATTCTGCAGGTCAGGATAAATGGTTCTGACTACAAAGCAGTGAAATTCTGGTGATTGCTTGCCACCTCCATTTCCTCTTTACTCGGACATGTAGGTCCAAAGACTTAACAACTTCCTGTAAGTTTTCTGATGTTCATATCTACCACATGCCTTTGTACCATCTCAAGCAAATAATTTGCATAGTATTTGACTGATTATAGTCACTAAGTGATTAGAAATGAATGGTATTACCCTGAACTTCTGAGAAGTCCAACAATTTTGTAAATGCACAGTAGAAGGTCAGAGTTAAACAAATCTATGCCAGAATCACTGAGTGAGCACAGAAAGAAATTCAAAGCCAGGTACTCAGAACTGACTCGGGTGACATGTTTTTCAGTCCAGTTCAGTTCAGTTCAGTTGCTCAGTCGTGTCCAACTCTTTGTGACCCCATGAATCACAGCACGCCAGGCCTCGCTGTCCATCACCAACTCCCGGAGTTCACTCAGACTCA
>SJYX01012636.1:192759-308324 GCA_006410675.1 Oreotragus oreotragus | reverse complement strand
CTTCCAAGGAGTAAGCGTCTTTTAATTTCATGGCTGCAGTCACCATCTGCAGTGATTTTGGAGCCCCCCAAAATAAATTCTGACACTGTTTCCACTGTTTCCCCATCTATTTCCCATGAAGTGATGGGACCGGATGCCATGATCTTCGTTTTCTGACTGTTGAGCTTTAAGCCAACTTTTTCACTCTTCTCTTTCACTTTCATCAAGAGGCTTTTTAGTTCCTCTTCACTTTCTGCCGTAAGGGTGGTTCCATCTGCATATCTGAGGTTATTGATATTTCTCCTGGCAATCTTGATTCCAGCTTGTGTTTCTTCCAGTCCAGCGTTTCTCATGATGTACTCTGCATATAAGTTAAATAAGCAGGGTGACAATATACAGCCTTGACATACTCCTTTTCCTATTTGGAACCAGTCTGTTGTTCCATGTCCAGTTCTAACTGTTGCTTGCTAACCTAAGGAGGTAATTTCTCTGGACATTAAGTCATATGTCCTAGGTTGCTGGATATAAAATATCAGAGATAAGGTTAGGATCAACTATATGTTTTATCTGAATCTAAATCAAAACTTTATCTTGTGTAATACTTCTCTTCAATCTGAGCTAGTGCTTTCTTACATAATTTCAGAAAATGAAATGTTAGTACAAATATTCTTTTGAATATATCTCTTGCCTACATACAAGATTGGGGTTTCTCGGCCTCTCACAGCCTCCTTCTCTAGCCAAGTGCTTTGAAAATTCTTTAGGGAATTTTCAACCTCAGCTGAGGCCCCAAGGGAGAAGCTGCTGGGCTCTTCAAAAGAACCCTGTTTTTCAAGCAGGAAATCTTCTTATAGTTGGGCTATCATCTTTCCTGAGTTCTGACTGGAAGTAGTGCACCCAACTCACTTTTCTCTTTAGCTGTTGCTGCTCAGGTATGTAATGCAAAAAAAAAAAAAAAATTTACTGGGGCACATAGAATCAGACACAGAACTCTCAATCTTGGTTACTTCTGAATCTCCACATAAAATCATAAAATTAGTCAAAGAAGTTTTGAGAAGCAGATGGCCTGGGGATAGTCAATCCTCACTTTGTCATTGTCTGTGACCCTGTAAAAGTCATCTTCATTGTCCATTTTAATTCTTGCTGCCTCTCATCTCTTTCCTCATTAGGAATATTATCAACAGTTCCTCTACCTTTAAAATTAAAATTGTGATCTCTACTTTGCTTACATTAAAACTGTATTATGATAATTAAATATTAAAATGAATTTGATCATGCTCTGTAACACCAATATTTAGTGTAACACTTTACACTAATATGAGGTCATAATTGTCCTTCGGAGTAATTTTGCAGACTGTCACCAAGACAGATGTTGATCATTGTAAATACCATTTGTGCAATTATATGAAGATTAAGAGACAGAGGGTGTCAGATGTCACTGAAATCTGTTTAGTGCATCTCTTCTCTATTTCTGCTGCAGACTTTAGGATGACATCCTTTTACACCAATAAATTAGAGCTGAAGTGTGGTTCAAGGGTGTATGATGTTGGCTAGTGTCAGCTGACACTTCTCTGATCCATTAATCTGGAAGAAGTGGGGATAATAATTGGTGTGGGATACTATGGATGCAACTTCTCATTAAGCAGGCAAAGTGAAACTTCTCTGTCTGGAGATACATGATGAAATGGATGGTTTCTACTTCTTCTATTTCTCAAACTCTCTGAAATCTCTCAATGTGGAATGGATGGAAACCAGCTTGACTGAGTCTGCTGGCTGAAAAGTCATATATATGTTTAAACTCTTATTTGTATCTCCACTTAACATACGGAAAAATTTCCCTTCTTTATTAGGTATTGTTGAAACTTTTTTTCTTCCATCACTGTTCACAGTGTTGGAGTCAGATTGCATTGTTGTCTGTGCCACCAACAGCATGCTATTCAAATCTTATGATATTCCCTTCTTCCTTCACAGCCCATCTTCTCGCCAAGTCTCCTCTTTTCTCCTGCATTTCTCTTGTTTGCTAGAAGTGCCTCTTTATATCTTTTTGTTTGCTTCTTTCTCCTTTGGGATCATAAAACAACATTAATTTCAGTATTATACTAATTATTGCATTATTATCTATTTTACTACTTGTTTTGATTTGTAGTTTGAATGGCAAAATCTTGGCATGGACATTTTGTCTTTATTCTCAGCTGTTCAATGCTTCTTCACTTTATTGATTAATAAAAGAAGCTTTTTTGAAAGAGTACCCTCAACTTTCCATCTCTCTTCCTTAAAATATCCCATCTTCACCTATCATGTATATTTTTTTCCTAGAGGAAAATTACAAGTAACATACACTTCTTACATATTCCTGCCCAATCACTGACAGTGTAAGCCTGTATAGTCTTTCTCCAATCTATGGAAATAGTCTCTGAAAAATCAATAATAAACTCACCATCATAAGTGCAATGCCTTTCAAAAAACCCACATCTTACACCATCTCTTTTTCTTAGTCAACAGTAGTGATTTGACTTCAGTAACATTATACACTACTATTTTTATCCTATTTCTTTTCTCCAATCTCTGTCTCTTTTCTTGTTCTACTTTTATGTTCTACTCTCATGTAAAATAGTTTCCAGTATTATGAACAGAGCCTTGTCTTTTCTTCCACACTGCATCTCCTAGCAATTTTCTTCATATTCTTGGGAGATATCCTATAACTCAAGCCTCCACTCAACGCAAAGATCACTACCTATAGTATCCTCTAGACAATCTCCCCAAAATTTTCTTTTTAAGTTAATGTTCAGCATGTCCCAACTGAACTTAGTCCCTAGAACACATTTCCTCTCATCTGTCATGTGCATAGTTGAAATGGTTGTCGATACATATATCTTGGTATAGTTTTGTTTTGTTTTTTGATTTTTTTAAAATTATCTGACTTTTGTAAGACCTAAAGTGCTATGTAGTAGTAGACTACGGTGCTAGTACAGTACAGTAGTAGGAAATATGATGTAAGACAATAATGTAGACTCTGGAATACCCTATCAGAGTTTGAATTCCATACTCAACCCTTACTTGCTCAGGTCACTTCAACCTTCTGGGCTATGGTTTTCTCACCTGTAATATGCTGCTTAAAATAGAATCTATCTATTGATAATGTGAGAGTTGAATGGCATAATAAACTCTAAGCACTTAGGAAGGTGACAGAAAGATAACATATTAAACATTAGCTATTTTAAGCTTTTTATGCATGTGATAAATAATATACTATTCACACTACATTAATATACATAGAACCCATTAGAGTGTGGCTTACAATAAACATAACTGAATAAAAGTTCAGAAGGCAGAGGTAAAGGAGAGCCTGGTTTCAGGTATTATAGGACAGACCTATACCTCTGTGTCGTATTATCCAAACCCCAGAGGCACATTTCACTCTGAGAGCCTTAAGACATACTTTCCTTAGGCTAGAGATTAGAGACTTTTCCTGACTATTTCAGGTTTTTCTTTGTTATCACTGTTTTAGAGCTAATGTTTCCCACCTCCGTATCTCCATTTCTACATCTAGCCTCAGCTTAACCACCATGATGACAGAAACACACATCTCTCCTAGTATCTCTCAGAACTAAGCCCTGAAGCACACTGTCCTAGAAGTTTTTTTTTGAAGACTGCCTTTTCAGACATTTCTCAGTTCCAGACTTCAAATTTGCACATCGACATTTGCCTCCTCAGCCATCAAAGGCTTTTATGTAAATTCAAGAAAGGGATCACTCTGGTCACAAGTTACAAGCTTAAGTAGTCCAACAAGTATTTACTCAATGCTTCCCCTGCATTCCCCTGCAGGCCAGGCACTGTGGAATAAAAGACAATCCCCAGCCAGGTTACAAATACGTTTGAAGGCTCTTGATATGCAGCTGATTCTAGAAGACAATTATGCAGAATGGTGTGTATAGTACCAGTTCCACATATAGATGGTGCAGCTTTAAGCACTTTGCTGATTGAATTGGAGATTTTTCCCCCCCCAGGGAGGAACATATGGAAAAGGTGACATCTGAGGTGACCTCATTAAACTACTGAGAGTCCAATACAGATGGATGTATCACCATAAGCCTAAATCACACAGCATCCATGAGCTATAGAAATCACCTATGACAATCACCTTTCTAGACCTTCCAGAAAAGGCTAATAGATCAGGTACCCCAATTCTTTGCCAATTCATCTGCAGATCCTTCCTGGATTACTGACCCCAAGACAGGTGAGTGAGCATTCAGCCCTGTTATTCTCCAGAAATCCCATTCTATATTGCAGGTTGGTGAATTCAAGGTTATAAAGTCATGAGAATCCTATATAATAGCAGCCTCCAGAAAGCCACTTTCTTCCTGACGGGCTTCCAAGGTCTGGAAGATCTCCACGGCTGGATCTCTATTCCCTTCTGCTTCATCTATTTGACAGTTATCATAGGCAACCTTACCATCATCCATGTCATCCGTACTGATGTCACCCTCCATGAACCCATGTACTATTTCTTGGCCATGCTTGCCCTCACAGACCTGGGCCTTTGCCTTTCTACACTGCCCACTGTGATGGGCATCTTCTGGTTTGATGCCAGAGAAATTGGTATCCCTGCCTGCTTCACTCAGCTCTTCTTCATCCATACTTTGTCCCTGCTGGAGTCTTCAGTCCTGTTATCCATGTCCATTGACCGCTATGTAGCCATCTGCAACCCACTGCGTTATTCCACAGTGTTGACACCTGTACGTATCACCAGGATGGGGCTGAGCTCAGTGTTCAGAAGTGCGCTGCTCATCCTTCCCCTGCCATTCCTCCTTAAGCGCTTCCGGTACTGCCACTCCCATGTGCTGGCCCACGCCTACTGTCTACACCTAGAGATCATGAAGCTGGCCTGCTCTAGCATTCTCGTCAATCACATCTATGGGCTCTTTGTCGTGGCCTGCACTGTTGGTGTGGACTCACTGCTCATCTTCCTCTCTTATGCCCTTATCCTCCGCACTGTGTCAAGCATTGCCTCCCACCATGGGCGACTTCGGGCCCTTAACACCTGTGTCTCCCATATCTGTGCTGTGCTCCTCTTCTACGTCCCCATGATTGGCTTGTCTCTTGTGCACCGCTTCGGTGAACATCTGCCCCACACTGTACACCTCCTCATGTCATATGTGTATCTGCTGGTCCCACCACTCATGAACCCTATTGTCTACAGCATCAAGACCAAGCAAATCCGCCAACGCATTGTTAAGAAGTTTGAGTTTATAAAATCACTCAGGGGTATTCAGCAGGATTAGTTTAGAGAAAGAGAAGTTTGGGGCATAAAACCCATAGATATTTTTTTTTATTTCAGCTGTCCCTATTGCTCAGACAGTAAAGAATCTGCCTGATATGCAGGAGACCTGAGTTTGATACTTGAGTCTGGAAGATCCCCTGGAGAAAGGAATGACAATACACTCTAGTATTCTTGCCTGGAGAATCCCATGGACTGAGGATCCTGGCAGGCTACAGTCCATAGAGTCGCAAAGAGTTGGACATGACTGAGTGGCTAACATTACTACTACTAGGGAAAAGGAACAATCTCCCAATTATCAATAAAAAGGAAATAAATTATGTAATGTGCAGCATGTGTGACCTTGGGAAAATTACTCAATTTTTCTGTTCTTTAGTTTCCTCAGTTGCAGAATGAAAATATAAATAATTATATTACCTTCCTTATAGGAATATTGTGAAGATTAAATGAGGACATTTATGTAACTCTGTTACACAGTGCCTGAAGTGTTATCAAGTCTCAACAAATATTGCCTATTATTACTTGGAAAAAAATCCAAAAGAGTACACAAATTTCATCTTTTATTCCTCTAGTCAGTGGAATTTGATCAGAGATTTATATATTTAAATTTGCATTTTGGTTAATTTATGTTGCTTTATCATAACGATTACTTTTATTCATTTGCAACAGACTTGTAGATACCCATGCCTATGCCTCAGTTAATAACTTTTCATGAGGCTTCTTCCTAAGCACACCACAAAGTTAAGAAAAAGAAGACACTCTAGGAGCTTGAGGTAAGTTCTCCAGTTAGAACAACAGCAAAACAATAATCATAGTTGAGCCTTTTAGAAGGTAGTTAAGGTTTAGGGTAATCATCCATCATCTGAATAACTAGTCAAGGGATTTAATTTCTTTCTTCAGTTATCTTGTTATTACAGGGGTGAAAAGTGAGAGAAACACATGCGTATTTTATGTTTTTTGCAAGATGCTTTTCTCATGTCAATGTCTAGCCTTAACAAACAACACACACACACACATACACACAATACACACACGGAATTTCAAAAAAGGTTTAATATATATGGATTGAACAAATCAACACACGAAGGAACCAATGAATGAATTAATCAAAACAGCTTCATCTTTCCAGATAAGACTATTTCTTAAAGAGATTGTTTTTCTTCATTTAGTATGCTTCAGTTCAATTTTTATCTCTTTCCTGTAATATTTGGAAAGATGTAAGACAATCAACTGCCAGAAAACAGAAGAAAATTCATGTTGATGTATGGCAGAAACCAACACAATATTGTAAAACAATTATCCTCCAATTAAAAATACATAATTCAAAAAAAGTCTGTGCTGCAAACTTAATATTTGTGCTCCCGTGCATGCATGCTAAGTCATACTTTTTGCAACCCATGGACTGTAGCCCTCCAGGCTCCTCTGTCCATGGGATTCTCTAGACAAGAATACTGGAGTGGGTTGCCATGCCCTCCTTCGGATGATCTTCCCAACCCAGGAACTGAACCCATGTCTCTTATGTCTCCTGCATTGTCAAGCAGTTTCTTTACCACTAGCGCTACCTTGGTGGGGAAGGCATTGGCACCCCACCCCAGTACTCTTGCCTGGAAAATCCAATGGACGGAGTAGCCTGATGGGCTGCAGTCCATGGGGTCGCTAACAGTCGGACAGACTGAGCGACTTCACTTTCACTTTTCTCTTTCATGCATTGGAGAAGGCAATGGCAACCCACTCCAGTATTCTTGCCTGGAGAATCCCAGGGATGGGGGAGCCTGGTGGGCTGCCGTCTATGGGGTCACACAGAGTCGGACACGACTGAAGTGACTTAGCAGCAGCAGCAGCGCTACCTTGGAGGCCCCTTTTGTGATTCCACCCCCCACCCTCAAAATTCATATTTTGAAGGCTCATCTCCAATGTGATGGTATCTTGAGATGGGGTCTTTGGAAGGAAGTTTGCTTGAGAGTGGAGTTCTCATGAATAAGATTAGCACCCTTACAAGAAAAGACATAAGAGAGATGATCTCTCTCCACCATGTGAGGACACAGAGAGAAGAAAGCTGTTTGCACACCCAGAACAAGGACCCTTAGCAAGAACCCAGTCAGCCCACACCTTGGCCTTGGACTTCTCAACCTCCTGAATTTTGGAAAATAAATGTTTTTTAAACCCAGTCTGTTACAACAGCCTGAATAGACTGAGTCTAAATTCTAGGACTATAAAGGAGATAATAATCACATAGTAACACACACCAAGAAATGATGAGAAAAACAAACATCAGAGTGATTCGGGTGGTCAGAATTGGGCAGAAAATGTGTTCTGAAGGAATATCTAATAATGTTCATGATAGTAATGACAGAATATTGCATATGTATATAAGCTAATGGATCTGAGATTTCTCTCCAGAGCCAAAACCATGGAGTCTTCCATGACTGGCAGCACATAACCCATAGCCTCTATTTTAATGGTCATTCCAGAGAAATTATACGCCTGGACATGAACTTGAACAAACTCCAGGAGACAGTGATGTACAGAGGAACCCAGAATGCTGCAGTCCATGCAGTGTCAGAGTCAGGCTTGACTTAGTAACTGAATAACACCAGCAACTTGTCATCCTCATCTTTTCTTTTCCCTAAGCAATTCAATGATGTCATGCATTTTTAAGTACAACTATCACTTTTGTGAACCCATGTATAAATTATTGACTCTGTTGGCATTCCTGGAATTTGGTTTGGCCTTTTCTACCCTCCTTAGTGCCCTGGCTATTATGGTTTAATCTCTGTTATGTTATAGATGCCCACTTCACTCAGCAATTCTTCATTTATAATTTCTCCTTCTGGGAGTCTTCAGTTCTTACCACAACCTTAGCTATTGGATGTCATTTCTCATTCACTGAGACAGACCTCTTTGTTTATTGTTTCCAGAGTCCAATAGGTAGACTCTGGGGCCAGGAACCTGACTCTCATCCTTTCCCTGCCCTTCTTCCTAAGATGCTGCATCCACCAGGATAACACAAACCTGACCTGTGCAGGTATAACTGTCACCTACATTTATGGCCTAAAAGCACTGGATTCAGGTTTGAGCATGGATATTGTCCACCTCTCACCTCCTACACCCTCATCTTGCATATGGTGTTCAGCATGACAGTACCTCAGTGATCTTTCTTGGTGTTGCACATTCTGTGTTTAGACAAGTGTATAATGACATGTATCCATTATTATTGTATCATACAAAGTATTTTCACTGTTCAAAAATTCCCCTGTACTCTGCCTATTCATCCATCTCCCCAACCCATCCTCTGGAAACCACTGAGCTTTTTACTGTCTCTAGCTTTGCCTTATCCAGAACATTATATATTTGGAATCATATAGCATGTAGCCTTTCCAGTGTGACTTCTTTCACATAATATTGTGCATTTAAATATTCTACATGTTTTCATGATTTGACAGGTCTTTTCCTGTTTGTTTGTTTGTTTTGGAGTTGTACTTTATTTTTTTAATTGGAGTATAGTTACTTTACAATGCTGTGTTAGTTTCTGCTGTACAATAAAGTGAATCAGCTATATGTATACATATATCCTCTCCTTCTTGGACCTCCCTCCTCCTCCATCCCCTCCATCTTGGTCACCACAGAGCCCAGAGCTGAGTCCCCTGTGTTATGCTCAAGTTCCTGCTAGCTGTCTATTTTACACATGGTAGTGTATATATGCCAATCTCCCAATTCACCTCACTCTCCTCCCCCACCCCTGCTGTATTTGCATGTCTGTTCTCTGTATCTGCATAACTATTCCTACATTTTCTGCATGTACCACAGTTTATCCATTTACCTCCTCAGCAACATTTTGATTGTTTTCAAGTTTTGGATCTTATGCTAAGAGCAGTTTAGTCAAACTATATTCTGAAGTCATTGTACCATTTTTGCATTCCCACTAATGATATATGAAAGTTCTTGTTGCTCTACATCCTTACCAGCATTTAGTGTTGTCACTGTTTCTGATTTGGCCATTGAAATAGGTACCCAGTGGTGTATCATTGTTTTAATTTTAATTTCCCTGATAACATATGATATGGAGAACCTTATCATATGCTAATTTGCTTTCTAAATGTTTGCTTTGGTGAAGTGCCTATTAAGATCTTTGACCCATTTTTTAATCTCATTGTTTATTTTCTCATTGTTCAATAACAACTAAAAAATTATTTTAAAAAGCACTCATTTAGCATGAGTTTGTCTCAGTCCAGTAATATTCCCTTTGCTGCTGCTGCTGCTGCTAAGTCACTTTAGTCGTGTCCGACTCTTTGCAACCCCATAGAGAGAAGCCAACCAGGCTCTCCCATCCCTGGGATTCTCCAGGCAAGAACACTGGAGTGGGTTGCCGTTTCCTTCTCCAATGCATGAAAGTGAAAATGAAGTCACTCAGTCATGTCCGACTCTCCGTGACCCCATGGCCTGCAGCCTACCAGGCTCCTCCGTCCATGGGCTTTTCCAGGCAAGAGTACTGCAGTGGGGTGCCATTGCCTTCTTTCAGTTCAGTTCAGTTCAGTCGCTCAGTCGCTCTTTGCGACCCCATGAATCGCAGCATGCCAGGCCTCCCTGTCCATCACCATCTCCCGGAGTTCACTCAGACTCACGTCCATCGAGTCCGTGATGCCATCCAGCCATCTCATCCTCGGTCGTCCCCTTCTCCTCCTGCCCCCAATCCCTCCCAGCATCAGAGTCTTTTCCAATGAGTCAACTCTTCGCATGAGGTGGCCAAAGTACTGGAGTTTCAGCTTTAGCATCATTCCTTCCAAAGAAATCCCAGGGTTGATCCCCTTCAGAATGGACTGGTTGGATCTCCTTGCAATCCAAGGGACTCTCAAGAGTCTTCTCCAACACCACAGTTCAAAAGCATTGATTCTTCGATGCTCAGCCTTCTTCACAGTCCAACTTTCACATCCATACATGACCACAAAATCTAAGTTCTGTTTCTCCTTGAGATAGATCTTTGGATACAAAATGTTCACCTGACTCTTCTCTTTTCTCTCTACCTCCCCCAACTCCACACACTTTTCTGGGCTAGAAAATATGAGCTTTTGTTTTGTTTTTCAACACATCATGTCCTGTGTTTTCTTTGCAGAAGCTGAATAACTAAGATTTTACAGCAGACAGTATTGTCTTCCCTATACTATAATCAAACTCTATGTTCCTTCTAATCAAAGCTATTGAAAGATTAATCTAGTCCTTCTCTCTCCCTATCTCTTTCCCTTTATCTCTGTCTTTCTTTCTCTCCATAATACCTGAGATGCAGACCTATTTTATGCCAATATACATCCATTAATAATACTATCTCTCTCTTCTCATTGCTTGGACTCAGAGGCTATAAACAAATATTACTTGTGTATAGGGGAGCATTATCTCTGTTCTAAAATATTTATTAGCTAGATGAAAAAGATGAGTGGTGGGATGTATGCCCAAACAAGTACTATGGAATTAATTGTATCCTCTGCCCATAATTTACATATTAAATTCCCAATCCCCGGTACCTCAAAATGTAATTGTATTCAAGGGCAAGGTCTTTAAAGAAGTAATTAAGTTAAAATGAGACCTTCATGGTGGTCCTTAACCCAATACGCTTGGTGCCCTTACAAGCAAAGGAAGAGACAAAGGATTTTCATGTCCTCAGGAGAAGTCAAGTGAGGACACAGAGAGAGAAGTCACTTGCAAATGGAAAGAATAAGAAGAAACCAGATCTGCTGCCTCCTTGATCTTGGATTTTTAACCTCCAGAATTGTGACAATATGAATTGCTGATTTTAAAACCACTCAGTCTGGTCTTTTCATATGGCAGTTTGATAACTAAAACAAGAGATATAACTGTGTTTGGGAATAGATTTAATGTCAAAAGTGAGGTTGGATTTTGAATTACAGAAAGAATAGAAACATTTGGAATCAGTGTTGAAATCAAATCATAAAGACAAGGATATATGAAATTCCTAAACCTCTTTGGTTGTCATAAATGTCCATTTCTAACTGTAAAACAGAGAGGTGGCCCAGAAATCTGAATTTTAGCAGGCATCACATGTAATTCAGATTCTATCTGGAGATTATAATTTGAAAAACACTGCTTCATGACACCCAAAATGTGTCAACAATGTAGTTGATGAAAAATTAATGGAATGTGGCCGCAAGAAAAATCTCATCATATTCCAAGAGGACCTGACAGGCCAAAGAATTGGAATAATGCCCTATGATTGGTTTAGGGATTCTGGGGCAATCCTTAATGTTTATAACTTTGTAGTCCCCAAAGAGATCCAATGTGGTGGATACTAATCAGGTGGTTAATAAAAACATTGACATGACCTCCATTCTTCTCTTTAAATGTCTTCTCTATCAGCTTTTAAGAGTCCCAAATAGATGATTAACTCTTTACAACCCTATACTAACACATAAAACTCCTCTTAAGCTTAACAACCCTTTGCAAAAACTCATGTTCCCACAAAGGCACCAGAATGGACTAATTTCTCCAATTAGCTCCTTGATGTCTAGGAACAAGAGAGAACTGAGGATGATTCAGAGGCAGGAAGAGGAGATGGAGTCCTTGAGCATGGGCAGGAGTCAGGAGCATACGTGGTTACCTGGGACCCCAAGAAGAAGCATCAACACAATTGTAATATTTCCAAGAACTTGCTTGCCCAGACTTCTTTCTTCCCCTTTGGTGATAGGAAAAGCATTCAATTGAAAGATACATGCACCCACATATCCATTGCAGCACTATTTACAATATCAGCACATGGAAGCAACCTAAATGTCCATCAACAGAAGAATGAATAAAAAACATGTGATACATATATACAATGCAATATTACTGATCAATAAAAGGGATGAAATAGTGTTATTTACATAGACATGGATGACCTAGAGACTGACACAGAGTAAAGTCAGTCAGAAAGAGAAAAACAGATATTGTATATTATCACTAATATGAGGAATCTAGAAAACTGATACAGATGAACTTATTTGCGAAGAAGAAACAGAGACACAGACATAGAAAACAAGCATATGGATACCAATGAGAGGAAGGGGAATGTGGGATGAAATGGGAAATTGGAATTGCTAGCTATACACTGCTATGTATAAAATAGATAACTAGTGAGAAACTACTGTATAGTACAGGGAACTCTACTCAATGCTCTGTGGTGACTTAAATAGGAACAAAAGTAAAAAAAAAAAAAATAGTGGGATGTGTGTGTGTGTGTGTGTGTAGCTGATTCACTGGGCTGTACATCAGAAACTAACACATACTCCAATAAAAATTAACTAAAAAATAGAATAAATAAAAATAAAAAGCACCATTTAATGTTACATATGGTTTTATATTTACCCACATGCACACACATATACAAAAAAATTTTCATGGCCCAGATAACCACAATATGTGTGATCACTCACCTAGAGCCAGATATCCTGGAATGTGAAGTCAAGTGGGCCTTAGGAAGCATCACTATGAACAAAGCAAGCAGAGGTGATAGAACTCTAGTTTAACTATTTCAAGTCCTAAAAGATGATGCTGTGAAAGTGCTGCACTCAATATGCCAGCAAATTTGGAAAACTCAGCAGTGGCCACAGGACTGGAAAAGGTCAGTTTTCATTCCAATTCCAAAGAAAGGCAATGCCAAAGAATGCTCAAACTACTGCACAATTGCACTACTCTCACGCTAGCAAACTAGTGCTCAAAATCCTCCAAGCCAGGCTTCAATAGTATGTGAACTGTAAACTTCCAGATATTCAAGCTGAATTTAGAAAATGCAGAGGAACAGGAGATCAAATTGCCAACATCTGTTGGATCATCGAAGAAACAAGAGAGTTCCAGAAAAACATCTACTTCTGCTTTATTGACTATGCCAAAGCCTTTGACTGCGTGGATCACAACATACTGTGGAAAATTCTTCAAGAGATGGCAATACCAGACCACCTCAACTGCCTCTTGAGAAATCTATATGCAGGTCAAGAAGCAATAGTTTAGAACTGGACATGGAACAACAGACTGGTTCCAAATAGGGAAAGGAGTATGTCAAGGCTGTATATTGTCACCCTGCTTATTTAACTTATATGCAGAGTATATCATGAAAAATGCCAGGCTGGATTGCTAGGAGAAATATCAATAATCTCAGATATGTAGATGACACCACCCTTATAGCAGAAATTTAAGAACTAAAGATCCTCTTGATGAAAGTGAAAGAGGAGAGTGAAAAAGTTGGCTTAAAGCTAAACATTCGGGAAACTAAGATCATGGCATCTGGTCCCATCACTTCATGGCATATAGATGGGTAAACAATGGAAACAATGAAAGACTTTATTTTCTTGAGCTCCAAAATCACTGCAGATGGTGATTGCATCCATGAAATTAAAAGATGCTTACTCCTTGGAAGAAAAGCTATGAGCAACCTAGACAGCATATTAAAAAGCAGAGCCATTACTTTCCCAACAAAGGTCCATCTAGTCAAAGCTATGGTTCTTCCAGTAGTCATGTATGGATGTGAGAGTTGAACTATAAAGAAAGCTGAGTGCTGAAGAATTGATGCTTTTGAACTGTGGTGTTGGAGAGAGTCCCTTGGACTGCAAGGAAATCCAACCAGTCAATCCTAAAGGAAACCAACTCTGAATATTCATTGGAAGGACTGATGCTGAAGCTGAAGCTCCAACACTTTGGCCATCTGATGTGAAGAGCTGACTTATTTGAAAAGACCCATATCTGGGAAAGATTGAAAGCAGGAGGAGAAGGGGATAACAGAGGATGAGACAGTTGGATGGCATCATCAACTTGATAGACATGAGTTTGAGTAAGCTCTGGGAGTTGGTGATGGACAGGGAGGTCTGGTGTGCTGCAGTCCATGACATGACTGAGTGACTGAAATAAAGATGCACTCTTCACATTTGTTGTGCATAAACTATAGTTAGGGTATGTCATTAACAAGACACTATCATCTACACATACTGTGCTTCTGTGAAGTTGTGAGGGTTGTTCAAAATTTTCACCAGGTCTTTAAAATTAGTTACAGTGCATAAGATCCTCTGGGCTTCCCATCCAGATAGCTCAAGGGGACACACTCTTCTCTCTTTCTCCATCTCCAGGGTATGAGATAATGAGAGCTAGGGAACCAATCCTAGTAGGAAATGGATTAAATATCCTTAAAAAGTTTGCAATGGGTCTCTCAGGCAGTTTCATAAAAATCAGGAAGTTAAGCATCCACCCTCCAGTCTCACCATGTCCCTAGAGCTTTGTGCTCTATTGTAAGATCTGGAGCTTCTGAACCCAGCCTTGGTATGTAAGGAGTCAATATAGTGAGCAGGTGTTTGGTGCCAAACTGTAGAACCAAGAAGAGGCCCCCAAAGTCTCAGCCTGAGATTTAGAGAAAGAGAGGAGAGAAGGGACTGAAAGTGACAGGAAAGGCTGTCTAGGGTGCCTGCTCAAGGGGGGTGACTGCTGCCATCAGATCTTGCTGATTTAGTAGGCAACCTCAAGTCTGTGTTTAAGTTACTATAGATTCCATATCTACCTCTTAGCCTTAACACAAGGTTACAAGAGTCTGAAGTTATTTCCAAGAAGCAAAGAGTGGTAGGAAGTAATGTGATCCTCTAGAGAAAAGCTAGACTGTGATATAAAAGGACATTTCCTGGAATGACCACAATGTATGACTAATGGAATTAGAAGCAATCACTGCAATTGTTTAAGTTCCTCTAAGAATGATCTCCAAGCAGAGCAACTGGGGCAGAAAGGCCATCTGTTGAATCTGCCACCTACCTCTACCCTGGACAGCTGACTTTTGTCCTGTCAGGAGCAATGAAATTCTCGGCAAAGCTGAGGATGAATACTCTAAAGATACTTTAACTAAGAAGAGCTTAGCACAGTCATCTTATTGAAATCTCTTCAGCCAGTCTTTTCTAAGCAGAGATCTCCTGGCTTTACTATTCTGAATTTTCTTTTATGTCCAAGTTCCCTGCTCCCTTTTTCCCTCATAAATCCTCTTTCTGATTCCTGTTCTGCTCTGCTCCCTTAAATTCTGAAGTACAAGCATTGATTCCAAAGAGTCTGTCTTGACTAAATGGAGGTAGGCACCCAGACCTTTAATATTTCTCTTTCTCATTTTTCATTTAATCTCTACCCATTCCAGGCTGTCTCAGGCTGGATTTGTTAACCTAAATGCTTCTAAATTTCTGGACTGTGTCTTGGAGTTCCAGAGATTTAAGCTTGAATCCCATTTCTGCTGCTGATTGGCTATAAGACTTGAGGCACATTACAAATTCTCTAAGCTTCTCTTGCCTTATTTGCCAACTGAGGTGACAATATTAACTTGCAAAGCTTTTCTAAGGTCTAAATGCTATTTCACTTGCCATGTCCTTTGTGCAGTGGCTGGCATATAGCAGATGTCCAAAAAAAGTGTTTTATCTTCTTCACCATCCTACCTCATTTTCACGTTAAAATATTTTCTGCCTTCGCTTTTATGAATTTCATTGTTAACCACCATGTAAGTTGCCTGTTACCACATAGCTTACTTGACATGCAAGTTTACCACAGCTCTTCTGAACTTACTTTGATAAATAATGTGCTGGGCACTGATCATGGCCAAAGAAGAAACTGAGGGACACTGAAAGTCAACCTGATCTTCAAGTGAACAGTGAGTTCAAGGCACTTACTATTCATTTCATTGGTATTTGTAGCAAGAAAGAAACTGTCTGTGTATACAATTGTGTGTATTTCTCCAGGAAGTTTATTTATTAATTCAACTAAAGAGTCAGTACCTTTTTTTTTGAAGGTCCATTAAGCCTTGATTTCATGCTAGTTGCTGATAGTTGACAGTGTTGTATGTAGCCATCATTTAGAGCTTGAAATCTAGAGAAAAATCAGATCTTGATTCAAATCCCATTTTGGCCATTTTTTTTTTATTTTTTTTATTTTTTATTTTTGTATTTATTTATTTTACTTTGAGTTTGATCTTAGAAATGTCAGATTTTTCTAAGCCTCTGTTTCTTCATCCATAACATGGTACTGTTAATAGAACTTTATTCACAGATTTTTTTAAAGGAGATAAAACATGCATGAAGTTAGTAACAGCTAGCTAAATAAAATTGAACTCTTACTCTTTCATAAAAAAAGTTGCTGGGCACTTTCTGTGTACTAAGGTACCTTCTTAGCACTGTCTTGACAGAAGTCAACAAAGCAAAACCCTCACCCATTTTGAGTTCACATTGTAGCAGCCTTAGTAGTGGAAAGATCAATGCCCTGGAAGTCGGGAGGCTAAAATTAACACATGGTTTCCACCTAGTAACTATCCTATTCTAAGTCTTCCTCTTCTCATCAACAGAATAAGCCCTAGCATTGTTGCCTTTTGTTCTCTGGATGCACTTGGACTCTGCCTTGTGCTTGGGGTCATGGCCATGGTTGATGGTGGGCCAGGGTCTCCTCCCACCTAGGGTCACAGTAGTTGTATTCATAGACTTATAAGGAATGGCAGTTTCTGACTATTTTGAGCATCAGAGCTTTGATTTCTTATCCCAGCAGCCAAGAGTAACTTTACAAACAGCCATTCCGGTACCCTCCAGTTCTCTCTGGAATTCTGTGAGCTGAGTATCATTTATGTGTTTTCTGGATCAAGCTAGGCTTCCAAAGTAGGAAGATCAAAAGAGAAAGTGAGAAGGTATCTAAGTTTACCAATTATACACAACTGGAAATTAAACAGAAAGAAAGAAGGAAAAAAGAGGGAAGGAAGGGAAGAGAAAAGGAAGGAAGGAGGAAGGGAGGGAAGGAGGAAGAAAAAAGATAATGCAATAGGAAAGGAACTGAGAAGGAAAAGAAGAGAACTTGGAAGAAAGGTTGAAACATTACTGAGAGCCCCAGCAGGAAAGAGGCATATGAGGAAGTGTTTCTTTAAAGACCTACTCATAAGAGGTAAATGAAATTAAGTATAACCAGTTTAGATATCTGCTACAGTGAATTATATCCACTGTAGTGAAGATGTTTCACAACTGTTAGCCTGAAGAAGAAAGGCAAAAAAATTTCAAAGATTTTCTCCTTAAAAAAAAAAAAAGTTGAGAGGAAACCAGAGACCAGAAGGAAATTACCTCTGGAGGAGTTAAATCTATTTGGTTCTAACCTTTCTCTTTTTTAAAAAATATCTTCCCAGGTGCAGTCACTAGCTTTTCCTCAGTTCATTTCAGGAATTTGAAGGAACCCCAACCTTCCCCTTCCCTCCACACACAATGCCATTGAGGTCCCTGGAGAACAGCAGCAGCATGTCCTCCACCTTCCTGCTGAGTGGCATTCCTGGCCTGGAGCACATGCACACCTGGATCTCCATTCCACTGTGCTTCATATACATAGTCTCCATCCTGGGCAACTGCACTATCATCTTTATCATTAAAACAGAGCCCTCGCTCCATGAACCCATGTACCTCTTCCTGTCCATGCTGGCTCTGACTGACCTGGGTTTGTCTCTTTGCACTGTCCCTACAGTGCTAGGCATCTTTTGGGTTGGGGCCCGAGACATTGGCCATGATGCCTGTTTTGCCCAGCTCTTTTTCATTCACTGCTTGTCCTTCCTGGAGTCCTCTGTTCTACTATCTATGGCCTTTGACCGCTTTGTGGCCATTTGCCACCCCTTGCACTATGCTTCCATTCTCACCAACACAGTCATTGGCAGGATTGGCCTGGCTTCTTTGGGTCGCAGTGTAGCACTCATTATTCCTTTACCTTTTATGCTCAAAAGATTCCCATACTGTGGCTCCCCAGTCCTCTCACATTCCTACTGCCTCCACCAGGAAGTGATGAAGTTGGCCTGTGGAGACATCAGAGCCAACAGCATTTACGGCATGTTTGTCATCGTTTCTACAGTGGGTGTAGACTCACTGCTCATTCTCTTCTCCTATGCCCTGATCCTGCGCACCGTGCTGTCCGTCGCATCCAGGGCCGAGAGGCTCAAAGCTCTTAACACCTGTGTTTCCCACATCTGTGCTGTGCTGCTTTTCTACACTCCCATGATTGGCCTGTCTGTCATCCACCGCGTTGGGAAGCAGGCGCCTCATCTGGTCCAGGTGATTCTGGGCTTTGTGTATCTTCTCTTCCCTCCTCTGATGAATCCCATCGTCTACAGTGTGAAGACCAAACAGATCCGCGATCGTGTGACCCATGCCTTTTGTTCCTAGCTGGGTCTAATCTTGGAGGCACTGTTTTTTTTAAAACTTACTCTTCTGTTCTTTATAATATCTAATGTGCATGAAGTGGAAGAGATTGTTATTTATTTACTGAACAAATAAGAAGTCACAGCTGTCATGGAATCCTCACTGTGGTATCAAGGAAATACATGGCAATATGACATGGTGGCTTGTATTTTCCAAAGAAGGCCACAGAGTTACGTCTCATCCCCAATTCTCTTCCAGAAATGCCTGAGTCCTCCATCAGAGGATGGAGTATGTAGCTTCTCCCCTTTGTAACTGGGTCAGACTCAGCAGTTCAATGGATTGGCTGTTGAGGTAGCAATGTTATAAAACTTCTGAGGCTGAGTCATAAGAGGTGATATGTTACTCATTGATATTCACTCTCTTTCTCTCTCCCTCTTTTTCTGTCTCTCTTTCGATATGTATTTATGGCTCTCACTCAGTGCTCGCTTTTGAAACCTGGCCATCATACTGAGCAGAAGCTCAAACCACACGGAGAGGTCACATTTAGGTGTTTTAGCCAATAGACCCAGCTGAGGCCTCAGACTTGGTTGGATCATTATCAACTACTAGTGTCAATGAATCTTCAAATTATTCTAACACCCAACCTTCCTGTCTTTCCTACTTGCACCTGGTGAAACAACCAATGTACTCTGAGCCCAGCCCAAATTTCAGATTTGTAAGTTAAATGAATATCTGGGTTTTTGTTTGTTTGTTTGTATGTTTTTAAGACACTACCTTTTGGGATTCTTTGTTAACCATACGTTAACTGTGTTCCATATGTTAACTATGTTAAAGTGAAAAATGTTGATATAGAAGCTAAAAGAAAGATATCTTCCTCCAGCTAGGGAAAGAAGCGGAATGAAAGGTTTCCTTGAGTTAGCATAGAAGGCAGCCTTCAAGGGATGTATTGAAGTTAGACAGGCAAACTGGAAAGTGATGATCCAGCCTGAGAGAGCAGCATTTGCTAACCTGACACAGAGGAGAGAGAGAGGACCCTGTCTTCAGGAAAATATCTGAAGTTGTTCTTATTGCCATTGCTCTTCCCTAGCAAGTCAGAGAAGAGCAGATCACTTGGGGTGGGCGGTGGTAAGTGGACTGAGGTGGAGGCACTGACCCTATCGTTATAAGCCAATGAACTAAAAGGAGAGAATCCCTTACACCCTCCTATTTGTGCGCTGCAGCGCTACTACATTGCTCCACACTTTTTTTTTAATGGATTTTTGAATAATACTTATCAGAACAGTATTTGTAATTTTGACTTGCAGATATTTGCAAGGAAAGCAGGCCTGGATAAGATATTACCAAGGGTAGTTTTGAACATCTAGAGGGAAGCATGAGGATGTTGTATTCCTGTATAGTTTTAGTTCAGGGTCTAGAAAAACAGTGACAGAGGGCCAAGGATAGAATTCTCTACTAGGACCTTTACGTGGAGCCTGTTCTCTCTCACTGGAAGTTAGTCTCATTCAAGGCTCCCTATCACATTTGGCATCTAACATTTGAGGCATCATGTCCCACTGCCAACCAGTGCTTCATCCAGTCTGGCATAGGAAAACTGTTTTCAGTGACAGCTATGTGGGAACCTTAGATGATATCACTTGAAAGATCCAAAATTACTTATAAACAGCAAATAGAGTATGTCCTTGAGTATCATGAGTGGTTTATGGATTGAACCCGTTGCTCATGTGTTTCCCTCATTGTCAGGCAGGTTCTTTATCACTAGTTTCACTTAGGAAGCCCCCACAAAACTTCAAAACAACCACAAAGCCACTATAAATACTGAAGCATACAACTCCACATCTAGAAACAATATGTATGCCATCTACAGGCAATTTCAGTCCTTCAGTGGGAGTCGTGTTCTCTTATAATGAATTAAAGAGTTATTGTGATATACTAGTCAGTAGAGTAAACTTGGAGTCAGTTTGGAGAAAGTTCTGCATTCTAACTGTGAACTTAGGAACTTTTTCTATTAAAATGGATCTAACAATGTCTATCCTACAAGGCTTTTTACATAGTCCAAGTATTATATATATATATATATATATGAAAGTTTCAAAACAAGTTTAGCATGTTTTTTAGCTTCAAATAAATTTTAGTTACTTTAATTCTAAAACAAAGCCTAATGACACAGAATAAAACATACCATGGAGAATGTGTAATCAGTCAGAGAAGAACCTCTGAAATATCCCTGAGGTGAAGGAGAACCACTTCCTTCCAAAAAAAAAAATGGAAAATTTTCCAAGGAGAATGTCCTAGCTGCTTCTTAAAGAACAAGCAGAATTTAAATAGACAAAACTCTGGGCTTTACTGTGCTTTGCTTAGTCATTCAGTCGAGTCCAACTCTTCACGACCGCATGGTCAGTACCCCACTAGGCTCCTCTGTCCATGGGATTTCCCAGGCAAGAATACTGGAGTGGGTTTCCATTTCCTTCTCCAGTGGATCTTCCCGACCGGGGAATTGAACTGGGGTCTCCTGCATTGCAGGCAGATTCTTTAGCAGCTGAGCTACCAGGGAAGCCCAAACTGTGTGTGAAGGAATATTCCCTCAGTCCACAAGTATTTGTTGAGTGGTTTTTTTTTTTTTTCCTAGGCAGAGTCTGCATCCTAGAAACACAGTGGGCAAAATATTAAAGAAAGACTTGTTCTTGGTTTATATATATATATATTTTTTTTTTTTAATTGGAGGATAATTGCTTTACAGCATTGTGTTGGTTTCTGCCAAACATCATCATGAATCAGCCACAAGTATACCTATGTCCCCTCCCTCTTGACTATCCCTCCACCTCCTTCCCCATCCCTTATCTCTAGGTTGTTACAGAGCTGAGAGACACAGACAATAGAAAAATCAATGAGTAACCATTTCAGACAGCACCAAGTGCTCTGAAGGAAACCAAGTGGGGGGGGGGTTTAATAAAATTCTAAATTATGTGAGATATGAAATGATTGAAAGGAAAAGCATTTCAAAAATGCAGAATAAACGTCAATGGTCTGAGGTGGGGAAAAAAAAAAAAGAAGAAAAACCCAAAACTGAAAGGTTGTAGGAAAAACAAAAAGACCAGTGCCAGTATGGCTAGAGCTAAGTGAGTAAACCTTAACCAGTGGAAAATTAGAAAGCAATAATTTGATATTGAATACAGGGGACAGGAATACTAGGCCAAGCTGATGTTTTACGGTCACTGTCAGAAAAGATTCCTTGATTTAGGATTCCTTGATTCCTTGACTGAGAGTTTAAAATGTTCTGAGGGACCTAGGATGAAGTCTGTAATTGTTAAGCTTTGCAACGTATGTAACCCAGAAATGATGGGAAAAGGGAAGAAATGGACTGCACCTTCCTGTGAGAATTCTGAGGCTCAGACTCCTCTGAAGACATTTAAAAGTACCAAAATCTGGTTCACTCATACTACTTATAAATATTCCATCACTGTTTGTCAAATTAAGTACTCTATTCATAATGTATTCTTGACTTTATAATAAATTCCATGCTGCACAGCTTTTCACTCTCCCCCCAGTCTTCCATTAAATAATAAATGCTGTGGCATTGAATACACTGTGTGTGCTTAGTTGCTCATCCATGTCCAACTCTTTGTAAACCATAGACACTACCCTTCCAGGCTCCTCTGTCCATGGGATTTTTCAGGCAAGAATACTGGAGTGGATTGCCACTTTCTTCTCCAGGGGATCTTCCTGACCCAGGGATTGAACTTGCATCTCCTGTGTCTCCTGCATTGCAGATGAATTCTTTTACCTGTTGAGCCATCGGGGAAAGTCCTGAATATATTGTAGATGCCAATAAATACTGGTCAACAGTTTATTGTCTAAATATTCAGTTCTTGTCTCTCGTTGTTGGTGGTTATCTTCCCGACCGGGGAATTGAACTGGGGTCTCCTGCATTGCAGGCAGATTCTTTAGCAGCTGAGCTACCAGGGAAGCCCAAACTGTGTGTGAAGGAATATTCCCTCAGTCCACAAGTATTTGTTGAGTGGTTTTTTTTTTTTTTCCTAGGCAGAGTCTGCATCCTAGAAACACAGTGGGCAAAATATTAAAGAAAGACTTGTTCTTGGTTTATATATATATATATATATTTTTTTTAATTGGAGGATAATTGCTTTACAGCATTGTGTTGGTTTCTGCCAAACATCATCATGAATCAGCCACAAGTATACCTATGTCCCCTCCCTCTTGACTATCCCTCCACCTCCTTCCCCATCCCTTATCTCTAGGTTGTTACAGAGCTGAGAGACACAGACAATAGAAAAATCAATGAGTAACCATTTCAGACAGCACCAAGTGCTCTGAAGGAAACCAAGTGGGGGGGGGGTTTAATAAAATTCTAAATTATGTGAGATATGAAATGATTGAAAGGAAAAGCATTTCAAAAATGCAGAATAAACGTCAATGGTCTGAGGTGGGGAAAAAAAAAAAAGAAGAAAAACCCAAAACTGAAAGGTTGTAGGAAAAACAAAAAGACCAGTGCCAGTATGGCTAGAGCTAAGTGAGTAAACCTTAACCAGTGGAAAATTAGAAAGCAATAATTTGATATTGAATACAGGGGACAGGAATACTAGGCCAAGCTGATGTTTTACGGTCACTGTCAGAAAAGATTCCTTGATTTAGGATTCCTTGATTCCTTGACTGAGAGTTTAAAATGTTCTGAGGGACCTAGGATGAAGTCTGTAATTGTTAAGCTTTGCAACGTATGTAACCCAGAAATGATGGGAAAAGGGAAGAAATGGACTGCACCTTCCTGTGAGAATTCTGAGGCTCAGACTCCTCTGAAGACATTTAAAAGTACCAAAATCTGGTTCACTCATACTACTTATAAATATTCCATCACTGTTTGTCAAATTAAGTACTCTATTCATAATGTATTCTTGACTTTATAATAAATTCCATGCTGCACAGCTTTTCACTCTCCCCCCAGTCTTCCATTAAATAATAAATGCTGTGGCATTGAATACACTGTGTGTGCTTAGTTGCTCATCCATGTCCAACTCTTTGTAAACCATAGACACTACCCTTCCAGGCTCCTCTGTCCATGGGATTTTTCAGGCAAGAATACTGGAGTGGATTGCCACTTTCTTCTCCAGGGGATCTTCCTGACCCAGGGATTGAACTTGCATCTCCTGTGTCTCCTGCATTGCAGATGAATTCTTTTACCTGTTGAGCCATCGGGGAAAGTCCTGAATATATTGTAGATGCCAATAAATACTGGTCAACAGTTTATTGTCTAAATATTCAGTTCTTGTCTCTCGTTGTTGGTGGTCAGTTGCTAAATTGTGTCCGACTCTTTGCAACCACATGGACTGCAGCACGCCCAGGCCTCCCTGTCCCTCACTATCTCCTGGAGTTTGCCTAAGTTCATGTCCACTGAATTGGTGATGCCATCCAACCATTTTATCCTCATCTTATCTCCAACATATGTTAGATAGCTTCCCCAAGACCTTCTCCCGGATTTGCTGAGTCTTTACACAATACACAATGGGGTTCATTAGGGGTGGCAACAACAAGAATATGTCTGCGATAAGGATTATAGCAAGGGGGTTTTTGTGCTTGGCAAAGCGGTGCATGGCAGCCAGTGTAATGATGGGCGCATAGAAAATGAGTACAGCACAAAAGTGGGAGACACAGGTGTTAAGGGTCTTAAGTCTCTCTGCCAAAGATGCAATGCTCAGTACAGTCTTCAGAATCAGTGTATAAGAAAGAACAATGAAAGCCAAGTCCAGCATAGTACAGAGAGCAACAAAGAAACCATAGATAACATTGATCTTGTTGTCAGAGCAGGCCAGCTTCATGGCATCCTGATGAAGACAGTATGAGTGAGAAAGGACATTCTTCTGACAGTATTTCAATCTCTTTAGCGTGAAAGGAAATGGAAGCACTAAGAGAAGGCTCCTGGTGGCTAAAATTGGTCCCATTTTAGCAACTCTGTTGCTAGTGAGGAGAGAATTATATCTCAGGGGATTGTGAATGGCAAGAAAGCGATCCAAAGACATGACCAGCAGTACTGAGGACTCCATGACTGTGAATCCATGGATGAAAAATTCTTGAGCAAAGCAGGCATTGGGTGAAATCTCCATGGCATTGAACAAGAAGATTCTCAGCATGGTAGGGAGAGAGGAGAAGGACAGGCCCAGGTCAGAGATAGCCAACATGGCAAGAAAATAGTACATGGGTTCATGAAGTGAGGGCTCTGTCTTTATGATAAAGAGAATGGTACTGTTGCCCATGATGGCAACCAGATATAGGAGGCAAATGGGAATGGAAATCCACTCGTGGGCATGTTCCAACCCTGGAATTCCAATCAGAAGGAAAAGCTGGACCTCAGAGTTATTGAGAACAGCCATGAGAAGTGAGAATGTGAACTCTTTAGCCAGATCTGAAATCACATAAACAAAAAGCAGTAAGACTTTTGGATAAAGCTCAGTGCTGGACAGGAATAGGGAGGAGCAAAGGGAGATGAGCGGTTTTTCTTACACTATACACAGAAGCATATATTTGACATAATATTAATAAAAAGGAACTGCAAACATTCATCAAAAAGCCTTAAACATGTTCATGTCCTCTAACATAGGAATTTTACTTACAGTAATTTATCCTAAGGTGGTGATTTTCCAACATTTCTAGCCAAATAGGAAACTCATGTCAAAGCAGAGCTACTTTGACTGAGTTACTGACAGATATTCAGAATCTTTTCTACAGCTTTTCCACATGATCTTCAGTAGTTCTCCTACACAGAGATCCCTGTAGATATCTACACTATGGTGAATATCAAATGCTAGAAAGTAAATTTATAAACTAATTTAATTCTTAAATTTATGATCTTGGTATTTATTACTCTATTTTATACATGAGCATAAACACCACTCGAGGCTCAAAAAGTCATGAACAAGTATCTGTAATATATTAATATTGATGATATAGTGGTTTTCAAATGAAAAGCTAAGAGAAATGGAACATGGATACACTCTTGGGAGTTATGTATCCATAATGCCTTCATTTTCCTACACAAAATATGATAGATAGTTTCTAGCTCAAACACCTTTGGGCCACACTTCAAGTTATTATTTATTATTTCAAGAGAAAATGTTGAAGCCATATATTAGTATCATATTCATCTTGTTTTTCTTGATCAATTATCTTATGTTTTTATCTCTATGACAATTAGTCAAAGAAATTCAAAATGAAAAGTATCCCAATCATTCCATTTACCTTTGCAACGTAAAAATTTTAAGTCAACTTATGCATTAAACTAAATTTTGATTTTATTGTTAAAGTCTCTTACATGAATCTGAACAAACTGGGAGACAGTGAATAACAGGGGAGCCTGGCTGCAAAGAATCAGACTCAGCTTATCAACTGAACAATGTCATTAAAGAGTTTACAGATTATGTTTTCAAACGTAAAATATACAGTCTTGCAGCTTTATGAAATTTTTGAGCTTTAAGATATCCCAGTGTTGGATAATTCATATACATTACCAGAGAAATACACATATTTAAGCTAACCATCATAAATCCCATTTGTATTTGGTAAACATAATGAATACGTGCATATGTAAATATAACTTATTAAAGTAATAATTTCAATTGCACAAAAATAATGGCAAAACACAAAAACAAAGGGAGAGACAAAGGAAGGCAAAAGTCCATGTGAGGCATTAACCTCACTAGAGAATTTATTTTAAAATTCAAATTGCAACAGATGAAAAATCATCAGTCTCCAAGGGAAAATATAGGCAACATTGGAAATCATTTGGCTAAATTGAAGTTTGATTGTGAATTGATATTTTATTTTGCAATTCTTTTTTTTTCTTTTACTTTGTTTTACTTTACAATACTGTATTGGTTTTGCCATACATCAACATGAAAGAAAAACACCAATACAGTATTTTGTAATTCTTTAGAGGATAATCAAGAAAATGTAATACATAGCCAGCAGCCCTTTGTTCATATTATATATCAACGTTTTGGGGTATTTTCTATGCAGTTCTGTTTTGTCAGCTTGTAAATGAGCCTCACCTGCCGACTTGGAGCCCCTAAGCAGTTGGACAGATTTTATTTCTCTCCCACCATGGCAGCAAGCCTCCAGCCAAGTCCAAAGAAAGTGCATTTTGGAGATGGTAGTAGATTTTCAAATGCTGTAAACCTCATTCTGTATGTAATCTGTCAAACTTTGCCTATTAGCAAATTTTATGCTGATCCTTCCACCCTAGGAGGAAATCCTCATTTCCCAAAAGCATATAGCTCTTTCCTTTTTTGCTTTTTTTGGCGAAGGGGTATTGTTTTTGGTCTTCCAGGGAATATTTCTGCTGTGCAGTTTTTACTATAGTCTCTTCTATACTTTTATTAATTTTTTTTCTCATTCTCCCTTTCATTAACAATCATCAACTTCTAGCATGATTCATAATGGCAGCCCACTCCAGTATTCTTGCCTGGAAAACCCCATGGACCGCAGAGCCTGGTAGGTTACCGTCCATGGGGTAGCAAAGAGTCGGACATGACTGAGTGACTTCACTTCACTTCATGGGAAAAGTCACTGCAAACTTACTAAGCTTACTCATTTTTTTTTTGCGGGGGGTAGGCTCCAAAACCGCTGCAGATGTGACTGCAGCCGTGAAATTAAAAGACACTTGCTCCTTGGAAGAAAAGTTATGACCAACCTAGACAGCTTATTAAAAAGCTGAGACATTACTTTACCAACAAAGGTCCGCCTAGTCGAAGGTATGGTTTTTCCAGTGGTCATGTATAGATGAGACCATATTTATCCATACACAAGTGAGAGTTGGACTATAAAGAAAGCTGATCACCAAAGAATTGATGTTTTTGAACTGTGGTGTTGGAAAAGAGTCTTGAGAGTCCCTTGCACTGCAAGGAGATCCAACCAGTCCATCCTAAAGGAGATCAGTCCTGAACATTCTTTGGAAGGACTGATGCTAAAGCTGAAACTCCAATACTCTAGCCACTGAGTAAGCCAGAAAGAAAAACACCAATACAGTATACTGACACATATATATGGAATTTAGAAAGATGGTAATGATGACCCTGTATGTGAGACAGCAAAAGAGACACAGATGTATAGAACGGACTTTTGAACTCTTCTACACTTTTATAATGTTCTATTTTTGTGTATACCCACCCAACCAAACCCCCATCATATACAGGGACTGCTAAATACTGTAAAATATAGATGGGATTTTATTTGTCTTCACATATCTGCCATCAGCATAGTTTCTAGAATATAAAACTTTCTTGGGAGGCATGCAAAGAGTGAATGTGAGTGGAACAAATATAAAACATAGAATCATTTCTTAGTGCCATCTCCCTTTCTTTTGTAGTGGTAAACAAGGGATATTTATGCTCAGTCCATTCACGTACATTTTCAGTGGTAAACTTGTTCGTACATGCTATGCTTTTGAATACAGAGTCTGAACTTCAGGAAAAACAGCTCAACAGAAATATTGGTCATCAATTCAGAAATATTGAACTGGTAGTTGATATCTATGGTCACCAGAGTAGATGAGATCCCCTAGGAAACTGTGCAAAATACAAAATTGAAATCTCAGATTGAACCCTGAAGAGTAGCAAGATTGTTGAGAGCATCTTGCTCAAGAATATCCAGACATCAGGAAGAAAAATTAAGAGAGTGGGATATAGTATATCCCCATGGAATATTTCAAGGAGATGGTCATCAGTTCAAACATTGCCTAGATTTCTTAGAATTTCCATTCTTTAAGGTAAAAAATAAACTCTCAAGTCTGATACAGAAACATCTGGGTATATGTCTCATCTTTGCAGATTACCAGCTGTGTGGACTTGGGTAAGCTTCTGGTGTTTATTCTTCTCTTAAATATTGTAAACAATAATACCTATCTAACATAGTTATCTTAGAAAGTCTGATATAGTTTTTGCATACTGAATGTATTAGTAAGTATCAGCTACTATTAAATATTTCAACAAAAATTTCCTAACCATTTCTGCTTCACATCAAGTCCTAGACTGGCCAGAGAAGGTTTTTTATTTTTTCAGTTGACATTAAGGCTCATTATTATTTTTCATATTATCCAATAAATGGGATCCTGCTAATATCAGATTTAATAAAATTATTTTTAACCTTCAGACCACATAACCCGATCCATACTCCCTTTACACACACACACACAGACACACACACACACACACACACACAGAGTCTCTCTCTCTCTCAAGCTACTTCTTCCTCCCCATAGTCATTTCTTCAGATATGAAGTGTTTCACAAAGCCTTAGCTTAGGGTTTTCAAGCGGAGTTTTAACTACTTGCACATACCAATACTGGATGCTCAGTATATCCCTGAATGATAAGAGCAAGAAATTTCAACTTTAACATTTAATCTATCTAGATGCACCTACTTCTATTTCCCTCTGGGATGCAGCCCCTTGGGTGGAATAAAAATGTAGCCAGCTCTCTGTAATCTCCCAGGAAATTTAAGTAGAAAGAGTTTGACATAGTACATTAACTCTTTGGTACCCAGGAACCCCAATAGAAGCTAGAGACCAATTGAGGCAAAATACAATTAGAAAACTACTCAAGTTGAAAGTGTGCTGGAAATCATATTGATGAAGGATGCTCGATATATGTCAGTCACAGAGACTAAGCAATATAGGCAAAAGAATAGGCTATTTGTTATCAAAATATTTGAGTTCTAATTTGATATCATACCACCTACCTTTTACTTCAGTTTAATCATTGACAAAATGGAAAAATAATACGCAAAATATCAAATATTTCAGAAGGCACTTTATAAACTATAAGATAGTTTATCAGTGATTTCACTAATTTGACCCATTTTTGGCAAATGTGACCAGACGAGCCTTGAAATAGACATGTTCTGCCACTTCCTGTTAGATTTCTAACCAAGTATTCCAAAATTATATGTACTCCAGGCTGATGTAAAATAGTACAACATGGAAAGTTAGATTAAACAGAAAAGAATGACATATATTAAAAAGGGTGAATATTTGAGTAAACATAAAATATTTTTATGCTTCTTATTTGCTAGGAAAGATGATTTACTTTTTAAGGTTAAAAAAAAATACACTACATTGAGAGATTTGTAACAAAGGTAGAAATATGTACTCAGCAATAATTGCATACAGGTCAAAATGAGATAAACAAATGTATACTGTTAAAAGTTTCTTACATTACCTATGGGTAATATTTTATTCTGTTTTTTCAAATTTATGCTTTAATTGGTGAAAAATTGCTTTTCAATGTTGCGTTGGTTTCTGCTGTGCAACAATGCAGTTCAGCCATAATCATACATATACCCCCCTGTCTATTGAGCCTTCCTCCTCTCTTCCTACCCCACCATTTTAGGTCATCGCAGAGCTCCAGGCTGGAGGCCGGCTTGTGTTATACGGAAACGTCTCACTGGGTATCTGTTTTACATAAGTAGTGTTTATATGTCAGTGCTTTCCTCCATTGGTCCCACTCTCTTCTTCCCCTACTGTATCCACAAGCCCATTTTCTACATGTGTGTCTCCATTTCTTCCTTGTAAATAGGTTCATCAGTATCATTTTTCTAGATTCCATGTATATGCATTAATATATGACATTTGCTTTTCTCTTTCTGGCTTGCTTTACTCTGTATAACAAATTCTAGGTTCATCCACCTCACTAGAACTAACTCAAATTTGTTCTGTTTATAGATGAGTGTATTCCACTGTATATATGTACCACAGCTTCTTTATACATTAGTCCATAGATGCACATCTAGGTTGCTTCCACAACATGGATATTGTAAATAATGCTGCAATGAACATTGGGGTACATTGCATCTTTTATAATTGTGGCTTTCTCAGGGTATATGTCCAGTGTAAGATTTTTGGGTGGGGTAGAATATATTAATTCATGGGTGGACTCTGATAAGTTAAGGTTGCATACCATAACTCAAGGAGCAACTACAAAAAGCAGAAACAAAAAAATATAGCCAAACAGTCAACTAAATAAATAAAATGGAACACCAAAACTTACTTGAACTGATTTGATTAAAAGATTCAAAAGAAGTGAGTGAGTAAAGTTGTGACAGAGAAGAGAAAACAGATGACATATTGAGGAAACAAATAAAATAATGACAAACATAAAATCAAAGTATTAATAACTTTATTAACTATATTGGGCTAAAGATTCCAAAGAACTCTTGTCATACAAGATTAAAAAACGTTCTGACTACATACATTGCTTGGCAAATAAAAAGACACAGATAAGTTTAGTGTAAAAGAAGGGAAATGTCATGCATTCCAATACAAATGGTGAAAATGACCATAAATTCCCGGGCACATGGGATTTAAAGCAAGAAAAACCAGAGGAACAAGAGATAAAATTGCCAACATCCATTGGATCATTGAAAAAGAAAGAGTTCCAGAAAAAATATCTACTTCTGCTTTATTGACTATGCCAAAGCTTTTGATGGTGTGGACCATGACAAACTTGGGAAAACTCTTAAAGAGATGGGAATACCAGACCACCTGACCTGCCTTTTGAGAATCTGTATGCAGGTCAGGAAGCAATAGTTAGAACTGGACATGGAACAAGAGACTGGTTCCAAATTGAGAAAGGAGCAGATCAAGGCTGGATATTGTTACCCTGCTTATTTAACTTATATGAATAGTACATCATGAGAAATGCTGGGCTGGATAAAGCACAAGCTGGAGTCAAGATTGCCGGGAGAAATACCAATAACCTCAGATATGCAGATGACACCACCCTTATGGCAGAAAGTGAAGAGGAACTCAAAAGCCTCTGGATGAAAATGAAAGAGGAGAGTGAAAAAGTTGGCTTAAGACTCAACATTCCGAAAAGTAAAATCATGGCATCTGGTCCCATCACTTCATGGGAAATAGATGAGGAAACAGTGGAAACAGTGACAAACTTTATTTTATGCAGATGGTGAATCTCTGCAGATGGTGAATGCAGCCATGAAATTAAAAGACACTTGTTCCTTGGAAGAAAAAATATGACCAAACTAGACAGCATATTAAAAAACAGAGACATTACTTTGCCAACAAAGGTCCGTCTAGTCAAGACTATGGTTTTTCCAGTAGTTATGTATGGATGTGAGAGCTAAGAACTGAAGAACTGATGCTTCTGAACTGTGCTGTTGGAGAAGACTCTTGAGAGTCCCTTGGACTGCAAGGAGATCCAACCAGTTCATTCTGAAGGAGATCACCCCTGGGATTTCTTTGGAAGGAATGATGCTAAAGCTGAAACTTCAGTACTTTGGCCACCTCATGCGAAGAGTTGACTCATTGGAAAAGACTCTGATGCTGGGAAAGATTGAAGGCTGGAAGAGAAGGGGCTGACAGAGGATGAGATGGCTGGATGGCATCACTGACTCGATGGATGTGAGTCTGGGTGAACTCTGGGAGTTGGTGATGGACAGAGAGGCCTGGCGTGCTGCGATTCATGGGATCGCAAAGAGTCAGACACGACTGAGTGACTGAACTGAACTGAACTGAACTGAAAGTAATGCTCATTTTCCATGCCAGGCTTCAGCAATACGTGAACTGTGAACCTCCAGATGTTCAAGCTGGTTTTAGAAAAGGCAAAGGAACAGGAGATCCATTTGCCAACATCCACTGGATCATCAAAAAAGCAAGAGAGTTCAAGAAAAATATCTACTTCTGCGTTATTGAGTATATCAAAGCCTTTGACTGTGTGGATCACAATAAACTGTGGAAAATTCTAAAAGATATGGGAATACCAGACCCAGTGACCTGCCTCTTGAGAAACCTAAATGCAGGTCAGGAAGCAAGGGTGAGAACTGCACGTGGAACAACAGACTGGTTCCCAATAGGAGAAGGAGTACGTCAAGGCTGCATATTGTCAGTTCAGTTCAGTCGCTCAGTCGTGTCCGACTCTTNTGAGCTTAGGACCCTGTCTCTTATACACATCTAGATGTGTATAAGAGACAGGTATGACAAGGCTATATGTTGCCACCCTGCTTATTTAACTTATATGCAGAGTACATCATGAGAAAAGCTGGGCTGGTAGAAGCACAAGCTGGAATCAAGATTGCCAGGAGAAATATCAATAATCTCGGATATGCAGATGACACCACCCTTATGGCAGAAAGTGAAGACGAACTAAAAAGCCTCTTGATGAAAGTGAAAGAAGAGAGTGAAAAGTTGACTTAAAGCTCAACATTTAGAAAACTAAGATCATGGCATCTGGTCCCATCACTTCATGGGAAATAGATGGGCAAACAGTGGAAACAGTGTCAGACTTTATTTTTCTGGGCTCCAAAATCACTGCAGGTAGTGATTGCAGCCATGAAATTAAGACTCTTACTCCTTGGAAGGAAAGCTAGGACTAACCTAAATAGCATATTCAAAAGCAGAGACATTACTTTGCCAACAAAGTTCCATCTAGTCAAGGCTATGATTTTTCTAGTGGTTGTCTATGGATGTGAGAGTTGGACTGTGAAGAAAGCTGAGGGCCAAAGAATTGATGCTTTTGTACTATGGTGCTGCAGAAGACTCTTGCGAGTCCCTTGGACTGCAAAGAGGTCCAACCCGTCCATCCTAAAGGAGATCAGTCCTTGATGTTCATTGGAAGAACTGATACTGAGGCTGAAACCAATACTTTGGCCACCTCATGCGAGAGTTGACTCATTGGAAAAGACCCAGATGCTGGGAGGGATTGTGGGCAGGAGGAGATGGGAACGATAGAAGATGAAATGGCTGGATGGCCATTTCATCGAGTCACCAACTTGATGGACATGAGTTTGGGTAAACTCCAGGAGTTGGTGATGGACAGGGAGGCCTGGTGTGCTGCGCTTCATGGGGTCACAAAGAGTCGGACATGACAGAGCAACTGAACTAAACTGAACTGATTGTTAGCAGGAGGTTTATTATGTTTCACACTGATCAGGACTTTGCCAACTATCTCTTGTCCTCAAAGTAATTCTGCTATTTTACTGTCTCCTATTCATCAGTAAGCATATGAAACTTCAGAGATAAACATTTATTTTTTATTTTTTTTTGTATTTATTTATTTTTTTACACGAACTCCCAAACATGAACCCCCCTCCCACCCAAATGGAACAAATATTTTAAAAGGGAAACTATGTGTAAGAATGTCTAGCACAGAGTAATAGTTTCTGATGTTTTCTCTTTTTAATCTCTCTAACATATTTATTCCTTTTTCCCCTCTTTCAGCTTGTTAAGAGCCATCTCTCATCTTCATCTCTTGATCTGACTGAGCAAGTGTTGATTTTGTACCTTTATGATGTCACAGTTTATTCTAATTGGTGGATGGTGCAACCAACAGTGGTAGCAAGCTCTACAGAGAGCTTATAAATGAAATCAGCTTTAGAAGCCTGGCCTGAAAAGTGTTTGGAGCAAACATCTCTAGAAACTGGAGAAACCACTTCCTAACTGCTTTTCTAAAATATATTTTTTGCCATTTTTTCTTCTTTTCTTCTTAATTCTACTTTCATTTTTGATCAAAGAGAAAGAGCTACCCTATAGTTCAGCCTGACTGTATAAATTGTTTAATTAGATTATAGGTGGGGAGAGGCAAAATCTAATAGTAAAAGGGGAATTTATTTGCAGGACATATCTTTATGTGGGTACTCTTTTTCTCAGGACCTGATGGGGAAGTGTGACATCCATGGTTCTCCTTGTCAGTTAACATTATCTGACTATATTATCGATAGTCTGTTTTTAAGAAAAACCTCATTCTTTTATTCCTTTATTCTTTTATGAAAAGTCTTTCAAAACTGTGTTTTCTCTATTTATGTCTCAGACAAAAGTGCTGAAAGAAGGAAGTGCATAACAGACCTATGCTGAAAGTGCCATTTCAGATCTGGGAATAAATACTTCCCAATCAATTTATCATGCACACTCTCAATTCCTCTAAGGTGGAGATCACCACCTTCTTCCTGATTGGAATCCCAGGTCTGGAGCATGTTCACATATGGATCTCTGTCCCCATCTGCCTCATGTACCTGGTGGCCATCCTTGGCAATTGCACCATCCTCTTCGTGATCAGGACAGATCCCTCACTCCATGCACCCATGTACTATTTCCTTTCCATGTTGGCTGTCTCTGACCAGGGACTGTCCGTCTCATCCCTCCCCACTATGCTGCGGATCTTTGCCCTCAACACTATAGGAATTTCCCCGAGTGCCTGTTTTGGTCAAGAATTCTTTATCCATGGACCCAAACATCTGGAGTCCTCAGTGCTCCTGGCCATGTCTTTGGTTCGCTTTTTGGCCGTCCGCAACCCCCTGAGATACAGCTCCATCCTCCCCAATGCCAGAGTGGCCAAAATGGGTCTGGTGTTTCTCATTAAAAGCATGCTCTTTGTGCTCCCATTTTCTTTCACTCTTAAAAGATTGACCTATTGTAGGAAGAGCCTACTTTCTCACTCTTACTGTCTCCATCAAGATGTCATGAAGCTCGCCTGCTCTGACAACACAGTCAACTTTTTCTATGGCTTCTTTGTTGCTCTCTGTGTGATGACAGACAGCGTGTTCATTGCTGTGTTCTATGTATTCATATGCATCCCTGGGTCAGGAAGATCCCCTGGAGAAGGAAATGGCAACCCACTCCAGTACTCTTGCCTGGAAAATCCCATGGACAGAGAAGCCTGGTAGACTACAGTCCATGGGATCACAAGAGTCGGACGCGATTGAGCGACTTCACTTTCTTTCACTTCACTTATGTATTCATCCTGAAGACTGTGGGAACTGGATCCCACAAGGAGCAGCTCAAGGTCCTGAACACCTGTGTCTCCCACATCTGTGCTGTGCTCATCTTCTACGTGCCCATCGTCGCTTTGGCTTCCATGCACCACTTTGGCAAGCTCAAGGGCCCAGTGGCCATGATCCTCATTGCTGACATTTTCTTGCTAGTGCCACCTCTGATGAATCCCATTGTCTACTGTGTGAAGACACAGCAAATTCGTGAGAAGGTTCTGGGGAAATTTGGTCTAAAATAAAGGTATGCGGAAAAGTGAGGCAGGGTCAGCCAGGTTCAGGGAATAAAACAATACCTTTCTAAGCAAAGTATTATGGATGGGTCATTCTTATCTTTCCTAATCATGATTGTAATCAGTACAACAATATAGGATCTGAGCATTGAGGTCTGTGAGCTTAGGACCTACATGGGCATTAATAGATATGTACGGGATAATTTTGTAATATAATTAAAATCATGAACCAATACATGAAAGTGGAATTTTAGTTACTGTGTTTACAACACAAGAATGTAAAAATGAAAGTAGAGATTGTTTTCCCTTATAGAGAATGAATATCAGAGGAGCTGGAGTCTAAAAACATTACTCCAAACCAGTTATTGATTTTCTTTCCTGCAGCCTTCAGACATGTATTTACTGTGGGGACTTAATTTAAATTCTTGATTTCCCATTTAAATTAAAAAAGTCTGTTTTCAAATATGAGTTGCTTATATATTTTATCCCTTTGCTCTTTTTTTTTTTTTTTTATTTTACATTCGGTTATAGTTGATTTGGGCTTCCCTTATGGCTCAGCTGACAAAGAATCTACCTGCAATGCACAAGACCTGGGTTTGATTCCTGTGTTGGGAAGATCCCCTAGAGAAGGGAAAGGCGACCCACTCCAGTATTCTGGCCTGGAGAATTCCATGGACTATAGTCCATGGGGTTGCAAAGTGTCGGGCACGACTGGTTGACTTTCACTTTTCATAGTTGATATACAATGTGGTGTTAGTTTCAGGTATACAGCCAAGTGATTCAGTTACATATTCTTTTTCAGATACTTTTCCCATTGAGGTTAATACAGAATATTGAGTAGTGTTCTTCATGCTATGTAATAGGTCCTTATTTATTATCTCTCTTATATATAGTAGTGTGTGTTTTAATCTCAAATATTTAATTTATTTATCCTCACCACTTTCCCCCTTTGTCTTCTAAGTCTGTGAGTCTGTTTTTGTTTTGTAAATAAGTTCATTTGTATCTTTTATAGATTACACATATAAGTGATATCATATGATACTTTTCTTTCTCTATCTGGCTTACTTCACTTAGTATGATGATCCCCAGATCCATCCATGTTGCTGCTAATTGCATTATTTCACTCTTTCTAATGGCTGAGTAATATCTCACTGTATAAATATACCATATCTTCTTTATGCATTCATCTGTCTTTGGACATTTAGGTTGCTCCCATGTCTTGGCTATTGTAAATAGTGCTGTTATGAACATTGGGGTGCATGAATCTCTTTGAATTGGTGTTTTCTCTGGATATATGCCAAGGAGTGGGATTGCTGGAACACATGGTAACTATCAATTCCTGGGTCGGGAAGATCCCCTGGAGGAGGGCATGGTGATCCATTCCAGTATTCTCGCCTGGAGGAATCCCATGGACATAGGAGCCTGCCTGGCTACATTACATAGGGTCTCACAGAGTCAGACACGACTGAAGCAACATAGCAGGCATGCAAGCATGGTAACTTTAGTTTAGTTTTTTAAAGAACTTCCATACTGTCTTCATAGTGACTGCACCAATTTGCATTCCCACTAACAGTATAAGAGGATTCCATTTTCTCTAAACCCTTTTATTGTCTGTAGATTTTTTGATGATGGCCATTCTGACTAGTGTGAGGTGATACCTCATTGTAGTTTAGTTTTGATTTACATTTCTCTAATAATTAGTGATGTTGTCTTTGCTCTATTCTTAACCATCAAATAGAGACAAAATGGCTCAGTGGTAAGAATCTGCCGCCAATGCAAGTGACGCAGGAGACATGGGTTTGATTCCTGGATCAGGAAGATCCCCTGGAGGAGGAACTGTCAACTCACCCCAGTATTCTTGCCTGGAAAGTCCCATTGACAGAGGAACCTGGTGGACTATAACCTATGGGGTCACAGAGAGGCAGATACAGTTGAGCATACATGCAGCCTTGAACTGACAATAAACTCATAATATTCTTTAAGACAGAGTAGGTTTGCTTTTCTTTTCCTCTAACTTACAACAGGGTTCCAAAAAGCCATATTTACTAAAAGAACTGAGGGGCAGTTCTGCTATTAGTAAGAAATAGGAAAGCTATTAATAGTAGCACAATAATTTTTAAAGCACTGATATTCTTAAATGACTTAAAATATATGTTCTAAAATAATGATTTCAATGCTTTTAGATACTTGGTATTTTGGTATTTGGTATTTGGCATGTTCAGTTACACTAAGAATGCTAGAAATAATTTTGAGCTAACAGAAAAAATGACATATTAGACATATATTAAGGAATATAAAATAATATTTATGCATATATAGTTGCACTTTTAAAAAGGTAAATAGCCAACTAAGAATGATGGGTTACATCAAATTTTTTCTTATAAATTATGTCATTTTGTTTTTGTTCATGTTTTACTCTTAAGTATTTACTTGGGGGCAAAGATAGAAAGCATAAAATTTATAATAAGCTAACCAACAATTTGTAGTGCAGTGAGAGAAAATTACTGTTAATAAATTTCAGTGCTTTACTTCCTGAGTCAAAATCACAAATAATTAATAGTACTGATGTTCCCAAAAAGCATTTGAAGAAGTTGTTCTCAGATGGCTAAATATTACTATAGATTTGATGTCCCCAGGTGAATTTCACTGAGTTCTTGTTCAACGACTGATGTCTCGATGTCTATAGCTTCTTTAGGAAAATCAAAGACAGCCTTTTGTACACCCTCCCAGTTTGTACCATTAATTCTCTGCGGACCCTAACAGTTTCCAATTATGTCATGTTTATTAGTTCACATGTCTGCCTCTCTTTCTTGTAATTCATTTCTTTAAAATAACTACACACATCACACTGATTGGCATATCTCTAGCACTTGTATGGTGTATGGAAATGACATCTGAATAGTAGTCTGACACATTTCTCCACTCTCAACACATTTTATTGCTGAACAACAGCAGTAAAAACTCTTAACAATTCAGAATATGATGATAAATTTCAGGCATACAGAATATCTGGAATGATAGAAAACCTATTGGCAAAATCATTAAGGAGCAACTATACATTTTAGGTTAAAGAAGCTGTCCTAAAAAACAGTTAATGTTCTGCTTAACCACAAGAAAGAGCAAGTACATTGTCATGAAAACATGAGAAAGAATACTTATTCTCTTTTTAGTGTTTACCCTCAACTCAGAAATTCAAATCTTTACAATAACTCAAGTCATAAGATGTCAATAAATGTTTCTTGATCAGGAGAGTAAATATGTTTCAGTTTGTCACTTTTCCTCAATTATCATACAGGTTTAATGCATTTTCAATCAAGCTCCCAGTAACATATTTAGAAATTTACCCAACAATTCCAAAAATAGACTTATAAGATTAAACTGAAGAGTATAATAATAATAAATAAAAATTGTAACAAGGCTGTTTATAATAAGAACAACTATTACTCAGCTATAAATTCTGGGTAGTTTGGTCAATGAATCAATGGTAAAAACAAGGAAATATAAAGAACACACTTCAATTTACCATACATGATATGACAACTTAATATATAATTAAGGAATATCAAAATAATATTGAAATAGGTTGACTATTCAAATAATTATGGTAGAAAAAATCAGCACCTGTTTAAACTACACGTGTGTTTGTGATCTTTAGTCACACACAAAAATAAGATAAATGAATAAGTATGTTCAAAACTAACTTTTAAATCTACTTTATTATAAGTAAATAAATTAACCTCTGGATGGGAACAATTTTCTAAAGAAATAAGAAAAATGTAAAAGCTGAAAGGAAAAGTGAAAAGCAATTAGATATTTGAATGGCTTTTAAATCATTACAGTTTAGAAAATAATAATATGATATATGCAACATTCACCATTTACCAGGTACCAGACTTTGGGCTAAATATTTACCTGCATTGACTCCATTAATTTTTGCAAGAGCATGGTAGGTTTTATGAGTTCCCCCCTGTTATGGGGATTAAGAATTTAAAACTTTGAGCAGTTAGCTTTTCCAGGGACACAGAACTATGGTGTTAGAAACTTGAATCTACCCCAGGCAGTGTGTTTCCAGAGCCTACAAACTAACTCATTCAATTTAACAATTCACATTCTATGTGTGGTCAAATATGTTTTTATAAGAATATATTTTGAGAATTATTTTCTATGATAAAAATACTATAAAATACTGAAATGTTAAATATTAGAAAGTATAATATAAACCATGATATACAAATAATATTAAATACGATTCACCCATGCAACACAGCAGTCAGAACTAAGTGGTATTTGCTAAACACTAAATTAGATATTTAGGATTAAATGAAAATAACACATAGGCCTACTCTCAAGCTTGTAGTCTAGTGGTAGGGACAACAAACAAATAGTTAAATTCACTGAGTAAAGTACGGTAAGTTTAAGCATGAATGTAAGAAAGCACAAATAAAAGAATGGCAGTTTGCCTATTTTAGTGAAGAATCAGAGGAAAGCTTCCTAAAGGAAGTTAATCTGATATAAAATATGATTTAATGGAAAATAGTGAGTAACATCAGGCAAATCTACAAGTAGAAATATATGTTGAAATATACACTACTACCCTGGTTCATAAATATATGTTGTGTTTACCCTGGTTCATAAATATATGTTGTGTGTGTACTACATTGGCTTATTAAAAAGAGTTTAGGTCATAGATCATATAATATTTCTCAATGGTAGAATTGTGAATGATTTTTTTTATCTTTTAAATACTTTTCTGTATTTCCCAATATATTCACAAAAGTTTAATTACATATAAATACATATATATGACATTTATAATTTTTTAAGAAAAACCCAAATATATTAAATGCATTGCTTGAAATAACACCAAAATGCAAAGTCATCTACTAATAGCAACTACTATAGAGTACACTGATGAAAGTGTTTCAACATTGAGCAGGCAATTTTGGTACTGAGCAATTGAATTTTGAGTTGAATATGAAAAGCACATTCGGAGGAATGAAAGACTAACACATATAGCAGGCTGCTTTATATACTGACCATCATAAAGCTGGAAGAACAATTGCATACTTCTATAATTGCTCACCTAAAACGTTCAGAATTTTTTATACTTTAGAAAGGCCCGGTAACACTTGGGGCATTATCCTGTATTCTAACACAGTTGTATTACTGAAGTGAAATGTGTTAATATTCACACAATTGAAATAAGTAATGTCCATAAGTATATTCACAACAGTTCATGTTAGCTTTGTTGTTTGTTGCTAATACATTTGGGTATCAGACTTAGGAAAATTTTAAATATATATATATGTATTTTTCCAGATGTTTTTAAACATATGAATTGTGAAGTGTTGTGGATCTCAAAAAAAAAAAAAGGAAAAATAAATTTAGAAATCTCTTCCAAAGAAGCAATTAAAAAGCCATTGATATTGGTAAGAACTGGTGAAGGAATGTTTGGATGGTTAGCTTAGGGTGTGGTGTGGGCTGTCTGCTCTGCCACAGGTCAGTTTCAGAGTGATAGTCTCTGCTGTAGTGTGATGCTCTTTAAAGAAAAATATTTTTTCTTTCTTGTTTCATAGTTCTTCATTTCCACCAGCCTTTCATAGCTGCTATACAAGCCCTCTTTCCTCTCTAGGCATAGTAATATCTGGACTCAAAAACATAAATATTGAAAAACATTGTTTGGTATTTTATGTCATTCCCTGAAGTCTTCAAAGGGTACTGTGTAATCTCATCTAGAATATGACCAGTTCTGTGACAGTTTTTCTGCCTCACCCCATTCCTACAATTCTTACCTAAATTCACAAAATTATCTTACTTAAGTCTCTTTCCTTAAGATATTTCTTTTTTAAATTCTGGGCTTACTAATAGGCTACCTGACTAATAAAAATGTCATCCATTCTTAATCCTTTTTTTCTGTGATGAGGTATAGATATTTCATGTCTATACCTTGGGATTCTTGAACTTTTACATAATAGTTGTATTCTATCCTATTGAAGGGGTTATAACCAAAGAGACATTTGGTAGCAACATGAAAATGGAACTTGAAATCTGAAATACTGAATTGTGGTATGATGAAATATAAAGGTTTCCCACACAATGCACAAGGGCAAGAGAGCTTCTGTGCTGTGATGCTGGTCTTGGAGGCTAAAAAACCAAACGTTATTTCCATTTGCACTACTTTCTGTATGCTCATACATTGATTTTTTCTCCACTTAAAATAGTGGCTTCAGGCATACACATTTGTGTGACATTTAAGTGATTCTAGTGAGATATCAAAAAAATCTGAATATTCTGTATAAAAATGAAATCATACAAATAATATTCACTATAAACAATATGTGGATATCATTGCTTATGGTTAGAGAAAAACAGGTTGGGGTTTCAGCAAAGCAGATTCACAGCGCTGTTAGCGCTTGAGCTGAACAGAAAGCTGAGGCAAACATACCAGAATTTGGGAGTGGGGTTCCCTGTCTGGTTTTCCAGGCAAGAATACCAGAGTGGGTTGCTATCTCCTTCTCCAGTGGACCACGGTTTGTCAGAACTCTTCACTAGGACCCGTCCATCTTGGATGGCTCTGCGCAGCCTGGCTCATAACTTCATTGAGTTATGCAAGCCCCATCACCACGACAACGCTGTGATCCATGCAGTTACAATACTTTGGCCACCTGATGCAAAGAACTGACCATTGAAAAAGACCCTGATTCTGGGGGGAAATGAAGGTAAAAGGAGAAAGGGATGTCAGAGGATGAGATGGTTATATAACATTACCGAATCAATGGACATGAATTTGAGCTAACTCTGAGAGATAGTGGAGCTCAGAGGAGCCAAGCATGCTGCAGTCTGTGGAGTCACAAAGAGCCAGACACGACTTAGAGATTAAACAACAACAGCTCCCTGTCTGCTAGAAGTAGGAAGATGGCTTAGAGGGAGGAGATAAGTGCCTTAGATCAGNTGAGAGATAGTGGAGCTCAGAGGAGCCAAGCATGCTGCAGTCTGTGGAGTCACAAAGAGCCAGACACGACTTAGAGATTAAACAACAACAGCTCCCTGTCTGCTAGAAGTAGGAAGATGGCTTAGAGGGAGGAGATAAGTGCCTTAGATCAGAGTATCTGTTTGGTCCGTTGAGCTTACACATGAATTTCTGAGTGGAATTAAAATTTCATAACCCTTTGTGTGAAACAAAAGTTAGGAGAATTCTCCCAATATCCTGTCAACTCTGTACTGAGGTTACGTTTTCACAAAATAAATATTGTTAATAGAGGTAATCCACAAATGTCATATTAAAAAGCATCAAAACCACTGCGCAATTCTATGGTAACAAGTACACAAAAAGGTCAAGGAGCCTAACAGCTAGGGAGAAAATTAACAACTCAAGAAACCAGGGCGAATAGAGAGAAGTTTCAGTCCTGAGACACAGTAGATACTGAAGAGGGGCATAGAATCAGAATCAGAACTGTATTAGACTGTCAAGGCAGTGGAAAATAATAAAAGGCAATGTGTGACTTTATAAACTGCACTCATTGGAGGTGTAACAAATTGGAACTTAGAAAGTTTCATTTTTGTTAAGGAGGAAAAGGATTAAAGGGGAAAAAACAAAAAGAGAAGTTCAGGGCATGTATCGAGAAGGAGGCAAGGGTCTCTAGAGGTGATCTAGGAAATGAAACCAGTGTACAATAATTACCCAATTTTAAATTACAAATTTCTATGTGTGAACCTTTGTACACACGTGTAATGTAACTCTTCTGTTTACCAGCTCAACCAAAAATTTTCAATTCCCACTGGGAAATTTGACCACAGAAATAAATGGCTTTGTACAGCTGAATGAAAAATAAAATTATTGTCCTTTGTTTTGGTCCTAAGAATTATCATTTTTAAGCAGATAATTAAATTGTTTAACTGGATGGATGAAGATGACTTCACTCTGTGTGTGTTTAGTCTTTCTGTGCTTTTAATATGCACCAAAGTCCACATCAGTTCAGTTCAGTAGCTCAGTCATGTCCGACTCTTTGCGACCCCATGAATCGCAGCACGCCAGGCCTCCCTGTCCATCACCAACTCCCGGAGTTCACTCAGACTCATGTCCATCGAGTCCGTGATGCCATCCAGCCATCTCATCCTCTGTCGTCCCCTTCTCCTCCTGCCCTCAACCCCTCCCAGCATCAGAGTCTTTTCCAATGAGTTAACTCTTCGCATGAGGTGGCCAGAGTACTGGAGTTTCAGCTTTAGTGGTTTTAAATGTTTGAAGGCTATGCTGTGCTGTGCTTAGTTGCTCAGTCATGTCTGACTCTTTGCCACCCCATAGACTGTAGCCCACCAGGCTCCTCTGTCCATGGGGATTCTCCAGGAAAGAATACTGGAGTGGGTTGCCATGCCCTCCTCCAGGGCATCTTCCCAACCCAGGAATCAAACCCAGGTCTTTCGTGCATTGCAGGCAGATTCATTACCAACTGAGCCACCAGGGAACCCCCAAATGTTTGAGGGACTGATACACAATTAATTCGGTTTTGAATATTGTTTGTTTGAACTCTTTGATAAATTTAGGGGATTCTCGTCTTCCTACTCCTATAATTTAACTGAAATTGTCTTAGTAACTGCAGTGCCTGAGGATGACATGACTATAAATCCCTCTCCTACTTAAATATACTTTATGTACTGACAATTTCTCCCCTTCAGTCCCACGATCCTCTAAGACCCCTCACATTACGGCTCCATGAACCTTTAGTTTGAAGTAGCTGGAGCATAGCCTGGCGGATCGTCCTGGTTTTCAAGCTGTAAATGATAGGGTTCAGTACAGGTGGTAAGAGCAAATAAACATTGGCCAAAATGCTACAGATCACCCTCGGAGTAGAGCTAAGGAGGCGATGTGTAAATGACAGGCTGATCATTGGCACATAAAAAATAGTGACAGCACAAATATGACACACACATGTGTTGAGAGCTTTTTTTTGCTTCTTAGGGGTCACGATGCTCAGGACAGCACGGATTATCAGGACATAGGAGACAAGAATGAACATTAAGTCAGTACCAGTCATGTAGAGCTGAAGAAACAAGCCCAAAAAGCTGTTGATCCAGGGGTTGGAATATGTATCTCTGATTATATCTGGGTGGTAACAAAATGGATGGGAAAGCTCCTTTCTTTCCTGGAAAGATACAGTCTTCAAGGCTAGAAGCATGGGAAAGATGAAAATTAGTTGTCGGACGCAAATGAATAGTCCGATCACCATGATCATCATGTCTTTGAGGACAGTGGCATATTTCAGTGGGTTACAGATAGCCATGAAGCGGTCAAAAGCCATAATTGCCAGCACTGAGGACTCCAGGAAGGAGAAGGCATGTACAAAGAACATTTGAATGAGGCAAGCTTTAACGCTGATTTCCCGGGCATGAAACCAGAGAACCCCAAGCACAGTGGGGAGGGTCGTGATGGTCAGACACAAATCAGCAGCTGACAGCATAGAGAGGAAATAGTACATGGGCTTGTGGAGATGCTGCTTAACAAAGATGACAAACAGGATCATAGTATTTCCCAAGAGAGCGATGATGTAGAGACAGCAGACAGGGATGGAGATCCAAACATGAGCAAGTTCCAGCCCAGGGAATGCAGTGAGGAGGAAGGTTGAAGGGGAGGATGTGGTGTTATTGAAAATCATCTTGGTGGGTTGAGGACATGCCCTGAAAAAAGAGAGAACAATAATAGTATTTGTCATATTGATCCTTTTTCAAGCACTAACTCTTCTATAAACTCTTTCCAAATTACATGTGTCTCTGTATTCAAAACCTCCAATTTAATCATGATACTTATCACATAATTCTACAGTATCTTAAATTTTTTTTATCAGATTTGGCTCTGTTTTATTTATTTTTTCTACCATGTCCCAATTAAAACCATCAATCTCTCTAGGTTCATCCCACCCTATTGCCCAGACCAGCCCTGACTTGAAGTAGGAAATACTTATCGACATGTCACACACACGAACACACACCAACAAAACAACTGTGATTACAACTGTTGGGTCTTAGTATTAAATCTCCAACCTGGCACTTCTCTGGTGGTCCAGCAGTTAAGACTATGAACTTCTGCTGCAGGAACAATGGGTTCCATTCCTGGTTGGGGAACTAAGATCCCACATGCTGTGTGGTGTGCTCAAGGAAAAAAGTCTCCAAGCTATATGAGTTGTTATAAAAATAATGGAGAAGTGCTTAAGGGCACTTCTTAAGGGCACCTGTGAAAGCATACTTCATAATGTTCTTGCTGGAAGATAGGCTAGGATTTTATATCCAGAAATACCCTTGTACCTGAGTTATTAGCCATTCTCTTCTAGTGGACTCTATTAGAAATGTCCTTTAGGTATCAGAGCTTCTTTATTTATTTTCCTTTAATGGAGTAGCTTCCTTAATTCCTCTCTCCTCCACTCCACATCATCTTGTGCTCTAATTCTGTTTCTCTGAATCCTGTTCCTGGTCTACTGAAGTAACAAGACCTTGTCTTCCTTTTCTCCAAGCTTACACTTTAGTACTTCTTTCTACTCCTTCCCGTAGGTCTCTACCATGTAACTTGTAACCAACTCACTGTGAGTAGATTGCCCTAATGAATCCTGTGAAAAATTTCAAATAATATTCTAGAATACATGATTTCAAGCATCCTAATCTAGGGATAGTGGGTAAGGCTAGACAAAATACTTGTATAAAAGAAAATGTAAGAAGCCCTCAACAAAATGAAATGAATGACTGTAAAAAGCATTAAGGGAATGGAAGTAGGGACTAAGAGCTTAAACAGAAACACTCAGAGACAGACAGGATGAGGTGCTATCATAAACTGGAATATCAAGTAGTTCACTGAGTGAGAAAGCCCATAGAATAATAGCTGCAAACACACACACACACACACACACACACATGATGTCATAAGGGAGGCAGAATCTGTAATTGATATTTAAGACAAGCATTGAAATTCTATTTAGGACTGTTTCAATAAGCTCTAATGTCATTGTTCATTTTAATTTTTTACTTGGGACATTTAGTTATCAAGAAAAAAAAAAAAGGAATGATATACCTAGCCTAACCATTGTGTAGATATAGCCAATCATAATATTCTTACTCGTATTTTTCACTAGTCTAGGCTTTCTGCACCAGTGACAGAATAGATAGAAGGAATTTGTGAGTAGCAGATCCTTCCAGTTGTTTTATAAAGATAAATGAGGAATTTCTGGTTATTTTCTTCCCATCCTTCAATCTACTCTAGATGGTTACAGATAAAATTACTTGTTACACCAAAAGAAAAAAATTAATTGCTTTTTCTGCTATAATATTTAGTATTGTTATATTACAGTTGATTGAGAATAAAACAAAAGAATCAGGAAGACTAGTGACAACTTCTTTTCAATTTGATAAGCAAAGATATTAAAAGTGAACTCCTTTTCTGTGATAACCATCCTGGAATCTCTCTGCAATAAGCCACTTGATCTACTGACTGTCTTTCAACAGTGCTTTACATATACTTTTTATTTCATTAGTATTCTATTGGTTGATCACATATCTTTCTTCCTCTAAAATTCTGGCTCTGTGGACATAAAACATATGTGTTCATATTTGTATTTTCTCCAGAGACAAAGCATGGTGATAAAGGTTCAGATAAACTAATTTTCACTAGATGTATCAACAGGTGAATAGATAATAGAGAGACAGATAAAGACTAGATGAGAGAAATACAAATTGAGACTGGAAGGTTTGAGGGCAAATTGTTTCCATAGATAGGAGCATAAGGAGAGTAATTAATCCTCTTATTGATTCGGAGAAGAAGGAGGGTAAGTTAAAAGAAAAGGAAAAGAATTAAAGTCTTATATGTGTCACCATTTGTTAGCCAATTTATATGCAATTTTATATAATACCAGGAAAAATTGATACAGATGTTTATTCTTCTATTTTAGAGAAAGGAAATGAAACTGACAAGGTAAAATTGTATATATACATTCAAAATTCAAAGCCAAATTTACTAGCTTCAAAATCCATTAACCCATTTTTTATTAAACCATAGACCATTTGAGAAATCAGGCTTATGAGAGAAGTTAAACAGTTGAACACTGTGATGTTCTTCCTTGAAAATGAAAGAACAGTTTCTATTATATACTAGTATGTAACTTAGAGAAAGTATAGCGATGAGAAATAAGTAAAACACAGAACAATGTCCTTATGGCTTATTTAAAGAATATCTGTGGAGTCAATCAGTATAAAAATATGAACGGATGTCCACATATATTTGTATGGTGTATACCTCCATGTGCTGGTGGATGAGAAAGGAGTTTTAGAATGGGAACATAATCCAAAGATGACCAAAAATCAGATATCAACTATCTTCTCTTATTTTAAATGTGTCTCATAAAGGACAAAAAGATAATATGGGATGATATGAGGGGTTAGGAGGAAAGGAAATTCATTTCAGTTCATTATGCTACTGGAAAAATTGTTTCCAGTGGGATAGGGATATGTAGGCAGGAGAAGGAGAAGACTTTCTCTCCAGCTCACATAAGCCCATGCACTCTGGAACAAGTTATAGGACAAAGCTCAGTGCCTAGTTTTATCAAGATTTTCTCCGAACTACCTACTAACGAGAAGGGTAGGCTAGTGCTTTATAGCACCAGTTGTCCACCTGACAGGTCAGGCAGAAGGTAATATCTATCAGTTCACATACAGAAAGCTAGATTGAATGACTTGGATAAGATTCACCCAACACCCAACTAAATAATGTAGTGATCCAAAGGACAGCATCACTGTCTACTGGCATCAGTATAGACCAATCTCCANAACACACACACACACACACACACACACATGATGTCATAAGGGAGGCAGAATCTGTAATTGATATTTAAGACAAGCATTGAAATTCTATTTAGGACTGTTTCAATAAGCTCTAATGTCATTGTTCATTTTAATTTTTTACTTGGGACATTTAGTTATCAAGAAAAAAAAAAAAGGAATGATATACCTAGCCTAACCATTGTGTAGATATAGCCAATCATAATATTCTTACTCGTATTTTTCACTAGTCTAGGCTTTCTGCACCAGTGACAGAATAGATAGAAGGAATTTGTGAGTAGCAGATCCTTCCAGTTGTTTTATAAAGATAAATGAGGAATTTCTGGTTATTTTCTTCCCATCCTTCAATCTACTCTAGATGGTTACAGATAAAATTACTTGTTACACCAAAAGAAAAAAATTAATTGCTTTTTCTGCTATAATATTTAGTATTGTTATATTACAGTTGATTGAGAATAAAACAAAAGAATCAGGAAGACTAGTGACAACTTCTTTTCAATTTGATAAGCAAAGATATTAAAAGTGAACTCCTTTTCTGTGATAACCATCCTGGAATCTCTCTGCAATAAGCCACTTGATCTACTGACTGTCTTTCAACAGTGCTTTACATATACTTTTTATTTCATTAGTATTCTATTGGTTGATCACATATCTTTCTTCCTCTAAAATTCTGGCTCTGTGGACATAAAACATATGTGTTCATATTTGTATTTTCTCCAGAGACAAAGCATGGTGATAAAGGTTCAGATAAACTAATTTTCACTAGATGTATCAACAGGTGAATAGATAATAGAGAGACAGATAAAGACTAGATGAGAGAAATACAAATTGAGACTGGAAGGTTTGAGGGCAAATTGTTTCCATAGATAGGAGCATAAGGAGAGTAATTAATCCTCTTATTGATTCGGAGAAGAAGGAGGGTAAGTTAAAAGAAAAGGAAAAGAATTAAAGTCTTATATGTGTCACCATTTGTTAGCCAATTTATATGCAATTTTATATAATACCAGGAAAAATTGATACAGATGTTTATTCTTCTATTTTAGAGAAAGGAAATGAAACTGACAAGGTAAAATTGTATATATACATTCAAAATTCAAAGCCAAATTTACTAGCTTCAAAATCCATTAACCCATTTTTTATTAAACCATAGACCATTTGAGAAATCAGGCTTATGAGAGAAGTTAAACAGTTGAACACTGTGATGTTCTTCCTTGAAAATGAAAGAACAGTTTCTATTATATACTAGTATGTAACTTAGAGAAAGTATAGCGATGAGAAATAAGTAAAACACAGAACAATGTCCTTATGGCTTATTTAAAGAATATCTGTGGAGTCAATCAGTATAAAAATATGAACGGATGTCCACATATATTTGTATGGTGTATACCTCCATGTGCTGGTGGATGAGAAAGGAGTTTTAGAATGGGAACATAATCCAAAGATGACCAAAAATCAGATATCAACTATCTTCTCTTATTTGAAATGTGTCTCATAAAGGACAAAAAGATAATATGGGATGATATGAGGGGTTAGGAGGAAAGGAAATTCATTTCAGTTCATTATGCTACTGGAAAAATTGTTTCCAGTGGGATAGGGATATGTAGGCAGGAGAAGGAGAAGACTTTCTCTCCAGCTCACATAAGCCCATGCACTCTGGAACAAGTTATAGGACAAAGCTCAGTGCCTAGTTTTATCAAGATTTTCTCCGAACTACCTACTAACGAGAAGGGTAGGCTAGTGCTTTATAGCACCAGTTGTCCACCTGACAGGTCAGGCAGAAGGTAATATCTATCAGTTCACATACAGAAAGCTAGATTGAATGACTTGGATAAGATTCACCCAACACCCAACTAAATAATGTAGTGATCCAAAGGACAGCATCACTGTCTACTGGCATCAGTATAGACCAATCTCCACCTTCTTCTATTCATTTCTCAACACTGAAATCTACTTTTTCCACAGTCTGGAACCCTGTCACGACAGATCCAGGCCATATTAATCTGAAACTTCGCCTCCGTTTCTCTGTACCACTTTATGGTTGGATCTTAACATTCGACTCAATAGTGAGGTATGGTTGATATAGATCAGTAAGTTACATATGCAAGCACCATCTCCTTTTTCTGCCTCGAGTGTGTTTCTTAAAGGTTTGGAAATGCCTGATTTTCTTCTCAGTGCAACTACATAAAGGAGGATATGGAATAACACAAATCTTTAATTATTGTTGACTGATTTCTAAATGATCTTGACCACAGGCAGAGAGTTATGAGTTCTATCCTTTTTTCTCTTCCTGTCTCCCATTCCCTTATGTCCTTCATTTTTCTGTCTCAATTTCTTCAAGGCTCCATCACACTCCTCTGTTTCTTCATCCTACCTTATTTTATAGTTTCCATCACTTCACTGATCTTCTCTTTCCTTCTTTCTCCTAGCATTTCTCACTTTTTAATCCCTTCCCTTCTGTTCCAACCCACTAATGTATTCTTCTTACCTGCTCAAATCATCAGGAAATAGCACCAACTTCTCTTCAATCCCACAACAGAGCAGGGACTAAGCCAGCTCCCAAGAGTGGGGGATTTATAGGAAGATTAGTAGAGTCACCAGGCAACAGAGGGCTGGTGAACGACCTGGTTGGATCAAGAGTTATGGCGCCCATAAGACTATGTTCCTCTCCAACAGCTCAGACACATCTCCCTGACACGCTTCCAACCCTGCTCCCAGGCCCAGGCAAATTCCATATATCAGGGGCTGTAAGCAAATCCCTGGCCCTGGGGGCTGACAGTAATGGGTGTCTTCAAAATCTGCCTGCCTGGGTCAGAAAACTGCAACCATTACTCTTCATCCTGCCTTAGGCTGCAGATTCTTAGCCCGGGATGCTCCCTGATGTCAGAGCAGGCTCAAGAGAGTGCAGAGAGAGTCATCCCTATGTTCTCAGCTCCAATACGTATTCTTTCTAACAAATCTTGTTGTCCTCCTTGTCATTCCTGTGTTCCTCCTCTTACTCAGGATCCCTTTCTAAGAAGCCATCTTATTATCTGAATCACATCTCCAGCCCACCTACCATTCTAAGCATAATTAAACTAGCATTTGATGAGCTCATGACACTTGCCAAAAATAACGCTAACATTTGAAACACATTGTTGTATATTTATTATCTTGCTTATGGGTTAAGTATTATTCTCCATTATTCCACAGTTGATGAAATTGAAACTCAAAGAGGTTTTGAATAACTGTAAAAGTTAGCTAGTTACAGAACTGGTATTCACCCATGTCTATCTTACTCTAAAGCTGTTAATCTTAAACAATATGCTATACTGTCTTCTCTGGTCAACCACTTCCACTTATATTTCNCAGTTGATGAAATTGAAACTCAAAGAGGTTTTGAATAACTGTAAAAGTTAGCTAGTTACAGAACTGGTATTCACCCATGTCTATCTTACTCTAAAGCTGTTAATCTTAAACAATATGCTATACTGTCTTCTCTGGTCAACCACTTCCACTTATATTTCAGAAAATGTGATTGTAATCGTTCTTGATCTATCCATTCTATAGATTGCTTGATTCTCAACTATGTGTTTATAGCTCATTTTAGCCTCATTTTGACAAGAATCTGTCTCTCCATAGTAGGCAGTAAATTAATAATTCTTACCATATCTAATGGGCTTCCCAGGTGGTGCTAGTGGTAAAGAACCCCCCTGACAATGTAGGATACTTAAGAGACTTGGGTTTGATCCATGGGTCAGGAAGATGCCCTGTAGGAGGGCTTGGCAACCCACTTCTTGCCTGGATGATTCCATGGACAGTGGAGCCTGGTGGGCTACAGTCCATAGGGTCCCTAGGAGTCAGGCACAACTGAAGCGACTTAGCATGTGTGCACCATATCTGATAATTCTTGACTTTTTATCCTTCTTGAAACATTTTTCCAAGCATGACACACTGGGCAAAGATGGAGATACCTATCCCAATGTATATCTAGAGAGATTAAGTTATAGCATAAACTTTTTATATAGCAAGTAATGTTTAGATTTATATGTAAATACCATCCTTTCCCACTGGTTCTTCTCAGCAAAAATGAGTGACTCTGGAAATTTCAAATGAGACTTACTAAAATTAAATGAGACAGAGAAGTTAGGCAGCATGAAATCAATCTTGATAAAATAGAGTTTTCACTCATTCATTAATTCACAAAAGACATATGTTATGAACTATATTAAGTACATACTTGAGACAGACAGATCTAATATAAAAAGGGTCTCTCATGGTATGGTTCTTATGAAGTATGTAGAATAGCAGGGACACATGCTATTAGGTAATTAGAGCATAGATACTGTGAGAAACTCTAACATAATAAAGGGCATGTCACAAAAGTCTTCTGGACAGAAATAAAGTTGAAATTTATGTCAAAAATTTATACAGAGTTCCCTATTATTCTAGCTCACTGAATTCATCATACTTTTTACTTGCTATTTTATTTTTAATATATTTCTCTCCTGCTTCCAACCCATTATATATGCCTACACTATTTTTATGAAATATATTTACAGAACATATAAATAAACACTAAAGACAAAAGAAGACATATCCTATATTCAACAATTTATGTCAGCATGTTTACAATGGAGCAAAAATAATCTGAGAATTTTTCTTAAATAAGTTGTTAAAAATTGGCATGCAATGGAATACTGCTGCTGCTGCTGCTAAGTTTCTTCAGTCATGTACGACTCTGTGCAACCCCATAGACGGCAGCCCATCAGGCTCCCCCGTCCCTGGGATTCTCCAGGCAAGAACACTGAAGTGAATTGCCATTTCCTTCTCCAATGCATGAAAGTGAAAAGTGAAAGGGAAGTCGCTCAGCCATGTCTGACTCTTCATGACCCCATGGACTGCAGCCTACCAGGCTCCTCCATCGATGGGATTTTCCAGGCAAGAGTACTGGAGTGGGGTGCCATTGCCTTCTCTGGAGTAAGACCTAGATGAACTTAAAAATCATTCTAGATGTTAGTGCCTAACAGTTGCAGTAACAAAGATCAGTATTAAAATCTTGGTGTCATACAATTAAATATCTTCTATTTCAATTACTTGTTATCTTTAGGAAGATGTATCCAAATGTACAGCTGAGATATCACTTTTGGGAGATCAGTCTAGCCACAAATGATAGGAATTCAGGATTGAAGGAAAAAACAGTGCTATAATGGCTCTTAGCCATGTGTTATGATCCTTACTAAGCATCTCATAATGAGTTTCTCAGATAAAAGTGTTCATATATACACATACTGGAGAAGGCAATGGCACCCCACTCCAGTACTCTTGCCTGGAAAATCCCATGGATGGAGGTGCCTGGTAGGCTGCAGTCCATGGGGTCGCTAAGAGTCAAACACGACAGCAAGTTCACTTTCACTTTTCACTTTCGTGCACTGGAGAAGGAAATGGCAACCCACTCCAGTGTTCTTGCCTGGAGAATCCCAGGGACAGGGGAGCCTGGTGGGCTGCTGTCTATGGGGTTGCACAGAGTTGGACACAACTGAAGTGACAACTTATATACACATACATGAATACAAGCAAAATTCTGCATAGAAATTAAGTGAATTCATATATTATTGAAGCCCATCTCAGGATCCATATTAAAGAAAGTGGAACAGAAGCCTGAGTCAAAGAAAGTGCAAAGTCACTAGACAAAATCCAGGGTTGGACACAAAGGGCAGAAAACGCTGGATGCTTGGGAATAAATGCAGACAGGACAAAGTTGCTCCAAGTTTCTCGAGAGTCGAAAGCTTAGAGCTGCACTGTCCACTCTGGTAGCCACTGGACACCTGTGCCCATTTATCTTTATATTAATTAGGCTAATTACATCATCAGTACCTTAGTTGCCCTCGCTGTGTTTCAAGTATTCAGTAGCTACATGATGCCAGTGACTGCTGTATTTGAAAAGTACAGATGTAGAATATTTTCATCATTCCAAAAAATTCTATTAAGATTTGAAAAATTAATGATGCAGACTGCAGATTTAGAGAATACCAACATTCTAGCTGACCTCTTGCCAAATCTTAGCTCCAAGTGGATTTAAGAGTCTTTCATACTGCATAACCTCTGCCTCTCTTTACCTATCTCTCTGTCTTTGTCTCTTTTTTTTTTTTTGGGGGGGGGGGAGCGGGGTGGGGGAATTAAATAGGAAAGTACCACTAAAACTGAAGATTCTGGAGAGAAACCACCTGGGTTTGAATCATAGTTCTATTTCCTTAGACAAGTTACTTAGAATCTCTGTGATTTATTCCTCACCTTTTAAAAATGAGTGGGATAGTTAACAGTACTCACTGGGGATATTGGGCATTTTGTTAAGCACCAGACACTCAAAATTTAGCTATACTCAAAATTTAGCTATAATTAATGAGTATCTTTTTTTCTCTGAACTTTGTCATATTTGGCTAACTGTGAAAATTAATCTCAAAAATATCAATAGGCTGTGGAATTTATTTACACACTGAAAAATATATCTACCTACCCATATATATTACTGATGTATTTTAATCAAATTATATATTATCTAAATCTTTGTATCCATCAGTGAATTTATTCCATCCCTCAGTATCAGTGGCTTGCATGCAGTCACTGTTGCAGTGCTCAAGATCATGAACTCTACTGATCTGTGCTCGGTGACTCTTCACTTAATCATGAATGCTTATTGTGAAGAATTTATTGGAAGCAGATCCTAGATAAAATAGAGATGAAAGGGTAAGACACTAGCAGAAAATCAGTAAGAGGAAAAGAAGAATAAAGAACATTGATTCTGAGGGACTAGGAGTATAAAACAAACTCTGCACTGACCATCTGAGGAGATTCATCACAGAGATTAACACAGCCCATCCAAAATTCAAGATGAGGTTTGCACGTAAGCCTGTTGATTCCTGAAGATCTGATGAACCCAGGAAAAGCTTTCATGTTTAGCTAATTTACTTATAACTGACTTTGTTGAATGCCTACTAAGTTCTAGACAAGTCATAATAATCAGAAGCTCAAAATGAGTTGGATTTTTTTGTTTGTTTGTTTGTTTGTTTGTTTGTTTTTGCCTTCCAAGACCCTTAGCAAAGAACACATGAAAAACAAGATCAGAAAGAGGAGTAGAATGTGTGCCTGGGGTTGAATAAAAACAAGCTTTACAGATGGGTCAATGTGTTCACCTTGTTCACCTATGTATCCTCAACTGGACTCAAATTAACTCTACCTCCATTAGTACTAGTGACAGACAATGAAGATCAAACATAAACTTTCCTCACAGCAAAACGACAGAAACTTTATGGCGGCTTAAGAAGAGTGTGTGGGGAGGTGGAGGAGAAGCAGGAAATGAGATTTTTCTCTTGTCTGCTCACAACATTGAAGAACACTGAAGTAGCATTCAATGTTCTTTACCACCCAGGCAGTCAGGGAGAAGAACTAGTCCCTAAAAGACTGACTTAGAAATCTATACTCTTAAAGTGTTTGAGCTGCAGGCTGAAACAGAGTTCTGGTCCCTTGGATTTGTCTTCTGAGGAACCATAGACCAGTCTTTCACTTTGAGAAGAAATGTATTTGCTATTGGCCTTGAGTGGGAACTTAGGAGGGAAGGGCAAAATTTTGGGGGATCTTGTTACTTTTCTAATTGGCCTTTGGTAAAACGACACACTCTCCACCTAATTCTCTCATTTATAGATAGAAGTGTTATTTCTATACTAATTATATATATATATATATATCTAAAGGAAATCAACTCTGAATATTCAGTGGAAGGACTGCTGCTAAAGCTGAAGTTCCAATACTCTGGCTATCTGACACAAAGAGCTGACTTATTTCCTAACATCTTTCCTGATGCTGGCAAAGATTAAGGGCAAGACAAGAAGGGGCAACAGAGGTTGGATGGTATCACTGACTCAATGGACATGAGTTTGAGCAAATTTAGGGAGATAGTGAAGGACAGGGAAGCCTGGTGTGCTGCAGTTTATGGGGTTGCAAAGAGTTGGACACAACTCAGCAACTGAACAACAACTGTGACTATGGTTAACAATACTGTATAGTATATTTGAAAGTTGCTAAAAGAGTAGATCTGAAAAGTTCTTATCACAAGAAAAAAATTGCAACTGTGATGATGGACGTTAACTAAAATTATTGCGGTGATCATTTTGCAATATATAAATAGCAAATATTATGTTGTACAGCTAAAATTAATAAAATGTTATGTGTCTAAATTATATCTCAATTAATTTTTAAAATTAATTTTAAAATAAAATACACAACCAAAAGCTTCTGGGTTTTTGTCCATCGGAGGAAAGAGTGACCCAGCCAGCGTAAGCCCTATGAGTCTACTTTATCCTCCCTCTGTACACTCATACACACATGGATAACCGTGCAGGCTGAACAATATCTTGAAAAAATATATATCACCTTTGTCTTGGGACCAGATCCACATCAGCAACCCCAAATAAACTTGGAATCCTTACATGTGAAACTAAACTCTAGTAATAACATATTTAATTGCCAACCATCTGGGTGGGAAATTGGGAAAAGATTACCAGAATTAAAGGATGTTATGGACTGAATGTGTCCCCCAAAATTCATATGTTGAGGCCTAATCCCCAGTGTGCTGGTATGTGGAGGCAGGGACTTTGGAAAGTAAGCCATGAGAGTGGAGCCCTCAGGAATGGGATTGGTGCCCTTATACAAAGACCCCAAAGAGCTTTCTAGCTCTCCTTCCATCATGTGAGGACACAGCAAGAAGACAGCCATTTATGAACTGGGAAGTGAGCCCTCACCAGCTACTGAATCTGCCAGCACCATGGTCTTAGACTTCCCAGCCTCCACAAATATGAGAAATTTTGGTTGTTTATAAGTCACCAAGTCTATGGTATTTTCATTATATTGGCCCAAATAGACTAAGACAGAGGACTTAACAAACTGACGTTTCCCAGACTCCCTCTTTGTAAAGAAAACACACCCAAGTACAAACATACCCACAGACTCACACACAGAATATGAGCCTTCTAACTTAAAAACATTTAGAACATTCTATTTTCATTTATTCATCATTCCACTTAATTCATTCATGGGCTAGATACTATAAATAAAGCCTCAAGCCTCTCAAGAGGCCAACAGTCTTGGAAAAGAGGGGAAATCAACGACAGTAATAACAATAACAGAGAAGTACGACAGATGTTGCAAACATCGTGTGTTGAGATAGAAATGGACAGAAACCCAAAGTTCAGCAAATTCTCCTAACAGAAGGTAACTTCAGAAGTAGGTTTAAGAGTTAGTCTCCTGCAATGCAGGAGACCCTAGTTTGATTCCTGGGTCGGGAAGATCCCCTGGAGAAGGGATAGGCTACCCACTCCACTATTCTTGGTTTTCCCTGGTGGCTCAAACAGTAAAGAATCCCCCTGCAATGCGGGAGACCTGGGTTTGATCCCTGGGTTGGGAAGATCCCCTGGAGGAAGCCATAACAACCCACTCCAGTATTCTTGCCTGGAGAATCCCTATGGACAGAGGAGCCTGCTGGACTACAGTCCATGGGGTTGCAAAGAGTCGGGCACAACTGAGTGACTAAGCAGAGAACAGCATAGCACATGACAGTGCACGGAACGTTGGCTTGTTGCTGCTGTAACAAATTACCACAAATGCATTGCCTTAAAAAACACAAATTTATTATCTTACAGTAAGGAAATCAGACAGATGTCTCACTATGCTAAAATCAATGTGCTGGCAGGGCCGTGTTCCATTTCAACTTCTAGTTTTAGCTTATAGTATAGTTCAAAATGTGTATAACAGTTTAATAAAGCTTTTCTTCCTTACTAGGAGCAAAGAAGGCAGCAGTCTGTAAGCCAGAAAGAGAGGTTTCACCAAAAACTAATTCTGACAGCACCTTGATCTTGGACTTCTAGCCTCCAGAATTGTGAGAAAATGAAACTGTTGTTGAAGCCACCCAGTGTGTGGTACTTTGTGATGGCAGTCCTAGCAAAAGGCAATACCCACCTAGAAATGAAGTGCTCTCAGCATCCATTATTCAGGGAGTCAGACCTAACTCATCTGTTCCTGCAAAGCCTCCGATCACATCTTGCCTAGATCAGATTACACCAGATTTAGTGTTTAACCTACGAATTCCATAACAAGGTCACATAATTGCATTCCTTTAAAATTACATAAATTATTCATCTTTTGATTTTGAATTTTATTACTGTTAAAGTTGCAATACGAACTTCAATTTTTAAATATTCATTTTCTTCAGCAAAATTTATACTGGATATTTTTCTCTCCATGAGACAGGTAAAAATGAAGTTTTTTAATCTTACCTGTTAAGTCCATTTCAACTTCTAGTTTTAGCCTACAGTGTGGTTCAAAATGTGTGTTAACTACTTAATAAAGCTTCTCTTCCTCACTTATACAAAAAGTAAAATGTGTTCATTGAGATCAAACTTCCATTAACCTAAAGAGTGGCAACTCAGAGTAAGATTTAATTTGTGAAATGTTCAATACTGAAGACCTGTGAGTTCAGTAACATTCATACCACCATATATATTTTGAGTCCTTAGGAATCTGATCCTACCTAATTTCTAATTATACACTAAAGAGAATAAAGAACAGCTTAGTCTACTCAGTAAGCTGTAAGAGTGGTATTCAGTTGTAGTTGGTCAGTGAGTTCAGATTATGTATAAAGCCTTTCTGGGTCATTCAGGATCTAAACATATTTAGTTAAATAGTATTTGCTATTATAATTTCAGTACATTAATATTAGAGAAAGGAAATTACACGCATTCTTTTTTCTTTCAAATAAAACTAGAAAAGCAGTGAAAAAAATAAAATAATTAGCCAAGAGTTATACAAGCAACATTATATAAATGATTAGCATCTATGAAATCAAGACTCAAATGCTTCCTGAGGAACCTATTCCATATGACAATCACTGAAAGAGATCTCTCAGTAAATTTAGCAGTGATTTATTTTCTTGGGATAGACTATTTGTACAGCAGAATTTACCTGAAATCTGTTTTACTTTGCTGCCCAGGATTCTAAATATGGTCAATTTTCCAGCCTCTGAAATAACATAGAAAGCACTTTTCATTCATAGGAATCAAATAAAGGAATTTCTTTCAAGGATTAAAATTGCATATAATTCAGTTCAAATTCTAATAATTTTCTAATTCCCATCATTGGTTTTGGGAGGATTTATTTTTCACCAAGATCTGATATGATTACCCACTGCATACAGGCAAAATATATACTAATACAATTTCTAAGTTTCATCACAAGGTTTTGATAATGGTTTTGTAAAAACACTGAACTGATTTTATAGGCACATTCAAAAGTTCTACAAAAAATAAGTCCCATTATATCTAAGCATTTAATGTCAATCAGTTCAGTGCAGTCGCTCAGTCGTGTCTGACTCTTTGCGACCCCATGAATCGCAGCACGTAAAAAAGAAGAAAAAAAAATAGAAGGAAGTGAAATAGATAATTCTTGCTGAGACTCTGATGATTCTAGGCTTTTTATAGAAATAGAAATCACAAGTAATAGATTTATATTGTCATAGACAGACAATGGAAGAGATAATGGGCAGACATTTTAAATTAAATCATTTAATAATAAAAGCATCTAAAATTTGCTAAGTGCTTATTTATGTTCCAAGTTTTCACATGTTCTACATTTAAATGATCATGAAAACTTAATGGAAAATTACTGTTTATTATTGCCACTGCATGCATGAGTGAAAAATAGGGTCAGGCAAGTTAGTTAACTTGATCTAAATCCCAAAAGTAAAAGCTACATTGGAGTGCTCTGACCATTTTTTTTAAAGTTCTATTTGATCTTAAAAAAATAGGATAAACTTTTAACCACAGAGAAAATTTCTGTCATCAAATTCAAATTCAAGAATGAACAGTAGATTGGCCTCAATAGACCTGACTTCCTTCACTCCTACCATTAATCAGTTCAGTTCAGTTCAGTCGCTCAGTCGTGTCTGACTCTTTGCAACCCTATGAACTGCAGCATGTCAGGCCTCCCTGTCCATCACCGACTCCCAGAGTTTACTCAAACTCATGTCCATTGAGTCGGTGATGACATCCAGCCATTTCATCCTCTGTCATCCCCTTCTCCTCCTGCCCCAAATCCCTCCCAGAATCAGGGTCTTTTCCAATGAGTCCATTCTTTGCATGAGGTGGCCAAAGTATTGGAGTTTCAGCCTCAGCATCAGTCCTTCCAATGAACACCCAGGATTGATCTCCTTTAGGATGGACTGGTTGGGTCTCCTTGCAGTCCAAGGGACTCTCAAGAGTCTTCTCCAACACCACAGTTCAAAAGCATCAGTTCTTCAGTGCTCAGCTTTCTTCACAGTCCAACACGCACATCCATACATGACCACTGGAAAAACCATAGCCTTGACTAGACTGACCTTTGTTGACAAAGTAATATCTCTGCTTTTTAATATGCTGTTTAGGTTAGTCATAACTTTCCTTCCAAGGAGTAAGCATCCTTTAATTACATGGCTGCAATCACCATCTGCAGTGATATTGGAGCCCCAAAAAATAAAGTCTGCAACTGTTTCCACTGTTTCCCCATCTATTTCCCATGAAGTGATGGAACCAGATGCCATAATCTTACTTTTCTGAATGTTGAGCTTTAAGCCAACTTTTTCACTCTCCACTTTCACTTTCATCAAGAGGCTCTTTAGTTCTTCTTCACTCTCTGCCATAAGGGTGGTGTCATCTACATATCTGAGGTTATTGATATTTCTCCCAGCAATCTTGATTGCAGCTTGTGTTTCATCCAGCCCAGCATTTCTCATGAGGTACTCTGCATAAGTTAAATAAGCAGGATGACAATATACAGCCTTGACGTACTCCTTTTCCTCTTTGGAACCAGTCTGTTGTTCCATGTCCAGTTCTAACTGTTGCTTTCTGACCTGCATACAGGTTTCTCAAGAGGCAGGTCAGGTGGTCTTGTATTCCTATCTCTTTCAGAATCTTCCACAGTTTATTGTGATCCACACAGTCAAAAGCTTTGGCATATTCAATAAAGCAGAAATAGATGTTTTTCTGAAACTCTCTTGCTTTATCGATGATCCAGCGGATGTTGGCAATTTGATCTCTGGTTCCTCTGCCTTTTCTAAAACCAGCTTGAACATTGGAAGTTCACTGACCTTTTTTTTTTTTTTTCCTAAAAACCATATATACTACAGTTCCCTGCATTCTGTGACAGCATTCTAGAAAAAGTACCACCCAAGTCTTGATCTCCAACTTACTGAAAATCCAGTCTAGGAAATGAGAATCACTTCTGATGCTGACTGACAGCCACAGCAGTAAAACTGGGATTATAAACTAGCAGCATCTAGTCTAGAATCCCCTCGGGGTGATCATCTGGAGACAAGAGTATCAGTCTTGCTGAAGATGTCCCCAGGGGCATAGACTATATAGACCCAGGCTTCTGGGCATATTCGGAGAAGGCAATGGCACCCCACTCCAGTACTCTTGCCTGGAAAATCCCATGGACGGAGGAGGCTGGTAGGCTGCAGTCCATGGGGTCACTAGGAGTCAGACACGACTGAGCAACTTCACTTTTACTTTTCACTTTCATGCATTGGAGAAGGAAATGGCAACCCACTCCAGTGTTCTTGCCTGGAGAATCCCAGGGATGGGGGAGTCTGGTGGGCTGACGTCTCTGGGGTTGCACAGAGTCGGACACGACTGAAGTGACTTAGCAGTCTGGGCATATTGGACCTAATTTTCCCTAATGCAAACCTGTGATGACAAACATTCAAATACAGAATCAATCTGAATCTCATATGAATGGTACTTCACCAACTGTATCAAATTACAGATATACTTTACTGCCTAATCTTTACAATTCAGTAAAAAAAAAAAAAAAAAGAGGAGATGCAGATAGAGAGGAAGGAAGGAAAGAAGAGAGAAAGGGAAAGAAACAAAAAGAAAATGTGGAACTCAGTCTTGAATCCACCTACTATCTTGTTTCTTTTTTCTGCTTCATGATTGCAAAGCCTTTCAATGCTGTGATCTGTGGTCCCTCTTCCCACCTGCTTCCCATTTTCTCTTCAGTCAGCTTCAGTGAGAGTTCTTTCCCACTCCTCTGACACTATCTTTGTGTATGTCACCAATGGTCTGCTTATTGCCAAACATTCCTCATCTTACTTTCCTTTTCAGCAAAATTCAATACAGTGGAAAATTGCCTTGATGTTGAATTGCTTTCTTTTCTGTTTTTCTCATTGTTTGTTTTCTTTTTTATGTGTGTGACACCATGTTTTTCTCCAGGTTTAATGTCCACTTTTCAATATCCTTTGATGACTTATCTTCTTCCTACATCACTAAATGTTAATGTATCTCTTATTAGGTCCATTCTCCTACTGAAGGATATTTTCAAGTCCCATTGCTTCACATACCATCTATACACTGATTTAGTTCTGCCTTAATCTCCAGGATCAGCTTTCTACTTGATAATTCCACTTGGATATCAAATAGGAAGCTAAAAATTAGCATGATGAATACTGTAAACTTTTTTGCTGGTTAATTTCAAGAAATCAGACTGATCATACAATTCACTCAGCTGCTCAAATTAAAACTACAGATTTTTTCCCTTCTTCCTTCTATCATTGCCAAGTCCTATTAAGTCCAAACCAAAATATTTTCCACATCAAATTCTTTTCCTCTTCACCTCTATCATTTTAGCAAAGTCACCATGACCCTTCATCTGTAATATAACAATAGCCTCCTAATTATTGATTTTTTAATTTTCTTACTTGTTTGTTTTGTTGTGGTATAACTTATGGACCATAGAATTTATCCATTTTAGATGTACAATTTGAAGAGTTTCAGTAAATCTATACAGCTGTGAAGCTATCATACCAAACTGATTTTAAGACTTTTATCACATAAAAATGTTCACTGATGGTGGTTTGCCTGTCCTGGGCCTGTCTCTAGCTCCAGGAAACCACTGATACACTTTTTATCTATATAATTTGCCTTTGCGAGAAATTTCATATAAATGGAGTCATATTACTACAATATATTATCCTTTATGTCTATCTTCTTCGTAATGCAACGTTATGAGTTTTACTCCTATTGCTGAATGTATTCATAATTCATTCCTTTTCTTTAATGAACAGTATGTCACTGTACAAATAAAACACATTTATTTATCCAGTCACTAGTTGATATATATTTGGATTATTTACAGCATTTGACTGTTATAATGCCACTACAAACATTAATGGACAGTCTTTGTGTTGGCATGTTTGGGTACATATCAGGGAAAGGAATTACTGGATAGTATGACAGACAGGTTTTTGTCTAATTTTGAAAATGTCAAACTGTTTACCAGTGTGCTGAACCATTTTACATTCATATCAACCAGTTTTCAAATCCCACTTTACTTTCACTTTCCAGCAGAATCTTTGGCTGCCAACTTACATTTTTCCTTGATGAAACGGAAAGATACATCTGGACATCTGAAAAGCTCCAAGACTCAGTAAGTCTCCCCATGTGGATCCAGGCAAACTTCTCTTTTGAGCACAAAGTGTTATTTGGGCATTTTGCCAGTTGGTTCTGACATGTATCTGACACCGAAGACAGTTTGTGAGCACCGAGTGTCATTTGGGCATTTTGTCAATTGGTCCTGTATCTGACGTCAAGGACCATCTGTGAGCATGAAGTACTATTTGGACATTTTTGCCAATTGATCTGACATATGTCTACCATTGAGGGTCAGTTTGTGAACGCTGAGTGTTATTTGGGCATTTTGCCAGTTGGTTCTGACATGTATCTGACACTGAAGACAGTGTGTGAGCACTGAGTGTCATTTGGGCATTTTGTCAGTTGGTCCTGATGTGTGTCTGACATGAGCATGGAGTACTATTTGGACATTTTTGGCAATTGATCTGACATGTGTCTACCATTGAGGGTCAGTTTGTGAATGCTGAGTGTCATTTGGGCTTTTTGCCAATTGATCTGACCTGTGTCATGTCAGGAACTGTTTGTGTTGGGCAAGTGTTTATTTGGTCATCTTCCTGGGGGACTTGTGACACTTCTGTCTTCTGGTGTGTGAGTATATATTCCATTTGTGTGCTGGTGTCATTGTTGTCTTTTGTAAAAGGGGAACTACAGGGTCAATTCATTAGAAAAAAATTAACCATGAAATCATGAATAAATTAAATACTGTATGGCAACAGTATCCTTTAGACTCCAAAGAAACTTGGTTAAGGTGAAGCTCTTTTGAAATTTAAAAACTTATACTTTTTGCATACACAGTTAGAGAAAGCTAGCTTGACAAAATACCGTTTTTAGAATCTGACCCTGTGAGAACAAAAATATACCTAAGAGAAAGCTTGAAGTAAACTTACAGTGTCCTTGAAATACACGACAACCTGGTTTGCTTGAAGCCTCAGCATTGGGTTAATTAGTAGAACTTTAAAATATAGTAGGGTTCATTAAACACACATCTTGTACTACATCAAAGGGAAATTGTGGTATGAGAAAAATGTATGTTTTTAGAGGCTATGGAATATGCTCTTAAGTTTCCCAATGAGAAAATACCGATATAACAGTTGTTACTTGTTTCCTGGTTTTGTTGCTGCTACTGCTGCTGCTAAGTCGCTTTAGTCATGTCCGACCCTTTGCGACCCCATAGACGGCAGTGCACCAGGCTCCCTTGTAAGGTTCTTTAACAGTTAAAAATTGGAATATGTAATTAAACGGACTTAAATGATAGGGGAAACATTTCAGTTTGTTAAGCATTAGGATATGTGTTGCCAGTGAGAGAAAGTATAAAGACCGTGGATATTTTTGTTGAGGAAAGAAAAGGAAAATAATTTTGTCCTAGAGCTGGTTGCTTATGTATATAAGGTTAATAAGGGACAAATTACTTTGGATCTAGAAAGTGAGAAAAAGTCTGTGAAAAAGAAAATTTGAGAAAAGAACTGTGAACATTGTCAGGATTAAGATTAGATTGAATTTAATTAGATGAATGAAAGTTTTGTTAATAGTAAGCTGGTACAAGACTTTATTGATTTCAGAGTGGTAACCGGCTGGGCCTCACTTTTGGGTAACATTGCTGCCAGGTTTGCTGATAGCTGACAAAGCCTCGGATTTTTTTCCCTCCATCTCAAGTTGACTCTGTATTCTCTGAGAGGATAGCAGTTGGCTTTGAGCCAGCTCCAACCTAGTGAAACTACTTTTTAAAAATTTGCTTATTAAATCAGTTGTGAAGGAATGTGTCCTTACCTGAAGTTGTAAAAGGTTTTCAAATATGTTTCTCAATCTGTTGTTTGACTTTGGTCAACTTCTAGAACCTTAGAATCTTTTGTTGTTATGTTAAAAAAAATAATTTATCCAGCTTTATGCATTTCTTTCTTTTCTTTTTTTTTCCTCTGAAGAGAGTATTCACCAGCCTCTTCCTTTTAAAGTAGGCAGAAATCCATCTTTTCCTATTTTTTTTTCCTAGAGATTTTACATTAAAGGGAAGCAAAGAAACGAGACAATACCAGTGGAATACTTTCTTTCTGATGAAAAATATCACAACACATATGATATTGATAAAAATAACCAACCAGAGAGTAAAAACTTTATGATAAAATGGTGATAAAAAGAAATGTCTAAATGATGTTGCTGAGTAAATGATAAGGACAGGATCTGGTATAAAAATGGAAGGACTGGTTTTAGAAAGGAAGATGAATAGTTCATCTAATTTATACAAGATAACAATGAAATCAGCATATATTTGACCCTGTTAATAGACGAGTAAATGTGGTTGGGGCACTGGATGTTGTTTTCTGATAATTCAACTTTCTTGATGATGTAGGAAATAAAGTCATCAAAAAAGAATAAGAATTTGGAAAGTGTAATGGAGTAGAAGAGACATAAAAAAATGATCATTTGAAAGCTGTGAGGGAGTACATGAGGTCTTTGGTGATACATTTAAAGTAAGAATACAGTACTCCACATGGTTGTATGATCTCCTCTAAGTGTATTAGCTCATCAGTGCAGATGGAGAGGAGAGGGAACAGCTGGACTTAAACAGTAGATGTTGTTTAGTAATGGATAACAAGGAAATGTTGATTGAATAAGAAAATTAATGACTTTCTCTAAGATCAAACTTCCAGAAAATTAAAATGGTGATTTCAAGCAAGGTGCATCTGATTTCAAAGACTCTACTTTTTTTGCTGAATTTTACTATTTGGGGTCTGGAAAGGCATACTCTTCATAAAGTAGAACTCCAGATATTAGAAAATTCTGTTAGAATAATATGGGGGCTTTCCTGAAAGAAGCTATTCTAAAGGGGACATCAGTCTCTAGATATGGATAAGGCAAATCCTGATGTTTGCAGAGGAGCCCAAGTCATCCATTAAACACTCAGATCAAGCATTTTGTGTATGTCTATTTCTGTCTCTAACAGCACTTCAAGAGAGATTGGGAAGCATTAAATATTCTCACAGATTAGAAACTCCTTGAGGACAAGGATTTCATCCTTTAACTCCTTACACATAATGGCAAGGGATGCTTAAAGAAATGTAAGTCTTTATACATATTATTATAGATATATAGTAATATATATTTACATATACATATAGACATACATACATGTATGTAGCCCACATAAATAATCATATAAAATATAAATATACAGAAAATTATGGATTTCTAGATGTAGTCACATATTCACATTAAAAAAATAAACAGAAATATCTATTATAAAACACCAACCCTTCACATTTATGATAAAGTTAATCTCCTGAAGATTATAATACATATTTCTTAATAGGTTTAAATTAAAAATTTAAACCCAAATTAAATTTAAACCCAATTTAAAGTGAAAAACCCAAATTAAAAATAAGTAGATAAACTTCTTCCATACATTCTCTATCATACCTGAAAATAAGTATCTTCATAAGAATTGTTTATATCTGGCTTTTGTTTTCTGCTGTTAAAAATGTAAATATGGAAGAAGCACATTAGTCTGCTTTATTTAGGAAAATTCTATGAAAACCATAACCTTAAATCATGACAAATAGTTTAGCATATACTTTTGACTGAAGAGGAATAGGAAATTTTATTTGTTCTAGAGAATATTTAGCTTGTTCTAGAATACAGACTCCTCAGAATTTTTTTCCCATATTTTGTGATTTTTTGCATTTTATTTTGTAATATAAATTTATTTATTTTAATTGTTTTTTTTTATATTCTCCCTTGTTATTTATTTTAATTGGAGGCTAATTACTTTACAATATTGTATTGGCTTTGCCATACATCAACATGAATCTGCCACAGATATACATATGTTCCCCATCTTGAGCCCCCCTCCCACATCCCTCCCCATACCATCACTCTGGGTCATTGGGTCATCCCAGTGCATCAGCCCCAAGCATCCTGTATCTTGCATCGAACCTGGACTGGTGATTCATTTCATATATGATATTATACATGTTTCAATGCTATTCTCCCAAATCATCCCATCCTCTCCCCCTCCCACAGAGTCCAAAAGACTGTTCTATACATCTGTGTCTCTTTTGCTGTCTCGCATACAAGATGTGTATAAGAGACAGATATTATCCTTTATGTCTATCTTCTTCGTAATGCAACGTTATGAGTTTTACTCCTATTGCTGAATGTATTCATAATTCATTCCTTTTCTTNCCTCTCCCCCTCCCACAGAGTCCAAAAGACTGTTCTATACATCTGTGTCTCTTTTGCTGTCTCGCATACAGGGTTATCGTTACCATCTTTCTAAATTCCATATATATGAGTTAGTATACTGTATTGGTGTTTTTCTTTCTGGCTTTCTTCATTCTGTATAATAGGCTCCAGTTTCATCCACCTCATTAGAACCGATTCAAATGTATTCTTTTTAATGGCTGAGTAATACTCCATTGTGTAACACTCTGGGCTTCAAGAAAAATATTCAAAACAAAGCATAAAAGATCTATATCTGTGGAACTACCATATGATCCAGCAATCCCACTCCAGGACATATATTTAGAGAAAAACATAATCCAAAAAGATACAAGCATCCCAGTGTTCAGTAGAGCACCATTTACAACAGCCAAGACCAGGAAGCAATTAAATGTCCATTGACAGGGAAATGGATAAAGAAGATGTGGTACATAAATACCATGAGCTGTTACTCAGCCGCACAAAGAAAATGAAAGAATGCTGTTTGCAACAACATGAACAGACCCAGAGATTATCATACTCATTAAGTCAGCAGAGAAAGACAAGAATTGTATGATAGAGAGCTTATATGTGGAATCTTAAAAAAGCTATAAATGAACTTATTTACAAAACAGAAATAAAACCACAGATGTAGAAAACAAACTTATGGTTATCAGGAGGAAGTGGAGCAGAGGGATGAACTGAGAAATTAGGATTGACAGATACACACTACTATTTATAAAAGAAATAACTAATAAGGACCCACTGTACACCACTGGAAATGCTACTCAATACTCTATAATGGTCTATATGGTTATAGAGTGGATATATGTGTTATATAACTGATTCACTTTGCTGTATAGCAGAAGTTAACACAACTTCGTAAATCAACTACTCTCCAATAAAATTTTTAAAAATGTAAATATGCCTATGAAGGTAAAGAAATGGTATCAAAAGAGACATGAAGAAGTGGTAGAAAGGGTTTGTGGACATTTTAATGACTGACCACACAAAGGCACACACTGATGGAATAACGAGCTGTTTCCACAATCCTAAGAATTACCTCACTGATGAAAAAATATTATCAGAGAAAAATGCGTTAAAACAAATGAAAGAAATTATATTTAAGATATTGGAATAACAATGCAGAAAACCAAAGAAGTCCAACAAATTTAAAGAACTCTGTCTTCTTTGTTCCTAATGGAAATTCCAAGCAATTATTCTCTCTATCCAAAACAACAATAAACTTCAGTGCTGCTGCTGCTGCTGCTGCTGCTGCTGCTAAGTCACTTCAGTCGTGTCCGACTCTGTGTGACCCCTCTCCAATGCATAAAAGTGAAAAGTGAAAGTGAAGTCGCTCAGTCGTGTCTGACTCAGCGACCCCATGGAGCCTACCAGGCTCCTCCGTCCATGGGAGTTTCCAGGCAAGAGTACAGGAGTGGGATGCCATTGCCTTCTCCGGTAGTCTTGGCTGAGAGGACACAAATAAAATCAAAATGAAGGAAATTTTGAAACAGGTGTTGGTAGAAGAAAGGGCACATTTTACAGATGAAGGAGCAGCTTGGAGTTCTTTGGGAATTCATGATGGAATAGGTCAGGCAGCGCTATATAACAGGCCTCAAAGGATTTCTCCAGAGGAATTAAAAAGCATACAGAACCGTGATGGTTGAGACACCACCAGAAGTTTGAGGAGGCTTCATAAGGGCTCTGTTTACTAGTCTCAGGGAAGGAAAGAAGCCAAATTAATTCTGAACAAGAGCACAGAGGTTGATACAGGTAATAAATTTATCTTGAAATCTTTTGGGATGACCTCTATATACCAAGCTCTGTGTAGGATTATTTGTGCACATTATTTCATTAAATCTTCATAAAAATTCTGGTGAGGAAAATGACAAAGGCAGATGAGAAGCACCTAGAGAGTGTCCAGTGTCATGGGGTCGCTGGAAGACAAAGAAAAGATGAGAAAAACAAATAAAATATAGGTAATGTTATTAGGAGTAAAATAAGAGATACACTGTGAGGGAGGATCTATCATATAGAAAAAAAATGAAACAAAAAGTGGATGGAAGAGTAAATGAGAAGTGAATTGGAAGCTAGAGAAAATAAGGGTCTGAAAAATCAGGGAGAATGGAAAAGAGATGAAGACTAGAGATAGAAATGAGATTGTTTAGAAAGGAGAAGATGGGGTAAAACATATTCAGGTGAAGAAAAACAGAGTCAAAGGCACATAAAAGAAAGGGGGAAATAAAATCAGCAATTTCCATAGAACAACTGTGCTTCAGCAGGCCCTGGGGACTTGATCAGAGACTATCAAATATTTTATAAGTTTTTCCAAGAAAAATATCTAATAGGGATGGGCCAATTGATTCTTCTCAAGTAAAAGCCATCACCAATTTCTTGGGAAGAGGGACCAGCCAACTGAAGGGCTCTCACTTAACCTATAAAGTATAAAAATGCCCCTTCCTCAAAGTGCTCCAGAGGGTTAGCTGGGCAGCAGAGTGCTTTGTTTAGATCTGAGCATTGTGACTTATTTGGAGAGACATCTGGATTCTATTTTCAACACACAGCACAACCTTTGTAAGAAGACTACAGAATCTTTCAAAGACCTCCTGTGTCAGATCAGAATCTGCAGAATAACTTCTCTGTAGTATTGTCCCCCAATGACAAACTCTCCTCTCACAGCAGGGAAACAGGTGGAAGAATGAGCCTGGAAGCCCAGCTGGTCCTGTGTACCTGTCAACACCACCACCTCCCATCCCCAACTCTCCCAGAAACACTCAGTGATTTTTCTTTCTCCTTTCTCACAATCAGAACCTGGATGATAACAAAAACACTTTAATTCCTCTCAAAGACCCTTCATTTAAGCTTTTGTGCCCTGTTAGAAAAAGAGATTTTTCTCTAGATCAATGATTTCAACCCACATGCAGAAAATCAGGGAGGAGTTTGAGAGTTTGTAAAATATCTGAAAATTGATTCTTCTCAAGTAAAAGCCATCACCAATTTCTTGGGAAGAGGGACCAGCCAACTGAAGGGCTCTCACTTAACCTATAAAGTATAAAAATGCCCCTTCCTCAAAGTGCTCCAGAGGGTTAGCTGGGCAGCAGAGTGCTTTGTTTAGATCTGAGCATTGTGACTTATTTGGAGAGACATCTGGATTCTGTTTTCAACACATAGCACAACCTTTGTAAGAAGACTACAGAATCTTTCAAAGACCTCCTGTGTCAGATCAGAATCTGCAGAATAACTTCTCTGTAGTATTGTCCCCCAATGACAAACTCTCCTCTCACAGCAGGGAAACAGGTGGAAGAATGAGCCTGGAAGCCCAGCTGGTCCTGTGTACCTGTCAACACCACCACCTCCCATCCCCAACTCTCCCAGAAACACTCAGTGATTTTTCTTTCTCCTTTCTCACAATCAGAACCTGGATGATAACAAAAACACTTTAATTCCTCTCAAAGACCCTTCATTTAAGCTTTTGTGCCCTGTTAGAAAAAGAAATTTTTCTCTAGATCAATGATTTCAACCCACATGCAGAAAATCAGGGAGGAGTTTGAGAGTTTGTAAAATATCTGAAAAAGAATGATATTTCATCGTCCATATTCATTTATTCTTGATTTCATTCCTTCACTCAACACCTACGGAAAGCTAACATATGCTTGGCATACGGTCTTTTAAAGATTTATTCGTCTATCTATTTTTGCTTGCACTGGCTTCGCTGCTGCTTGCAGGCTTTCTGTGGTTGCAGTGAGCAGAGGCTACTCTCTAGTTACCGTGTGTAGGCTTCTCGTTGCAGTGGCTTCTCTTACTGTGGATCACTGGCTCTAGGCACATGGGTCCTGCTTTATGCAACCCCGTGGACTCTACACAGCGCAGGCTCAACAGCTGTGGTACACAGGCGTAGTTGCCCTGTGGCATGTGGGATCTTTTGGGATCAGGGATCAAACCCGTTTCTCCTGCATTGGCAGGTGGATTGTTTACCACTGAGCCACCAGGGAAGCCCAGCATATGATCTTTCAGGTGATAAACAGAGTCCTTTCCTTCAGGAAGTTTAATTCTAGTAAGAGAGATAGTGATAACTGGGAGATGATGATGGACAGGGAGGCCTGGCGTGCTGCGATTCATGGGGTCACAAAGAGATAGACACTAAACAAATATCTATGTGATATGTTTAATTAACTGTACTTACTTATAAGAAGCGGGGAAGGCGATGGCACCCCCCTCCAGTACTCTTGCCTGGAAAACCCCATGGACAGAGGAGCCTGGTGGGCTGCGGTCCATGGGGTCGCGAAGAGTCGGACACGACTGAGCGACTTCCTTTCACTTTTCACTTTCATCCATTGGAGAAGGAAATGGCAACCCACTCCAGTGTTCTTGCCTGGAGAATCCCAGGGATGGGGGAGCCTGGTGGGCTGCCGTCTCTGAGGTCACACAGAGTCAGACACGACTGAAGTGACTTAGCAGCAGCAGCAGCACTTATAAGAAGAATATGAAAACTATGTACTGAGGAGTCTTAAACTCTTAGGAGAATTGAAAAAGGCTTATTTGAGAAGGATTATTATTTGGGTTTCCCCGGTAGCTCAGAGGGTAAAGTGTCTCCCTGCAATGTGGGAGACCCGGGTTGGATCCCTGACTCAGGAAGATCCTCTGGAGAAGGAAATAGCAACCCACTCTAGTATTCTTGCCTGGAGAATCCCAGGGACGGAGGAACCTGGTAGGTTACAGTCCACCGAGTTGCATCAGCAGCAGCACTTATAAGAAGAATATGAAAACTATGTACTGAGGAGTCTTAAACTCTTAGGAGAATTGGAAAAGGCTTATTTGAGAAGGATTATTATTTGGGTTTCCCCGGTGGCTCAGAGGGTAAAGTGTCTCCCTGCAATGTGGGAGACCCGGGTTGGATCCCTGAGTCAGGAAGATCCTCTGGAGAAGGAAATAGCAACCCACTCTAGTATTCTTGCCTGGAGAATCCCAGAGACGGAGGAACCTGGTAGGTTACAGTCCACCGAGTTGCAAAGATTAGGACACGACTGAGCGACTTCACTTTCTTTCACTTTTTCTTTCTATTTGAGGATAGATAGGCTTTGATTAGGCAAACAGGAACTTTAGAGAAGGTGGAGGAAGGCACAAGAAACAGGAAGGGACACGTGAAATTCCATATCCGAAGTTTCTTAGTGAGATCCAGGAACTTAAAGACTGCAAATTTGGCTGCATTGAAGAGACCAAAGTGGGGGAGGAATGGGGAATGGTGTGAATTGGCACTAGAGAGGTAGACATGGGCTGAATTGTGCTGTGGCTGAAGGAAATGATAAAGATTTAGGACTCTGTTCTAAGTACAATAGAAGATCTTGAGGGACCTTTTGCTTTGGGTGAATAAATAATTTTCTAAATATTCAAAGTGCATTCTGACTGCAGAAAGGAATTTTTGAAAGGGGGCACTCATGGGTGGAGGATAAGTTAGGGTGCCTGGAAGAAATGAACTATGCTATTTTTGACTACACAGAAGGAAGAAAGGAAATAATGATTTTGTAAGTTTTGGAGACAAATTTGAAATTCATTAAGTTTGGCTTAATGAAAGAGGAGGTTTCAAGAATGGCGTCAGGTTTTTGGAGTGTTAGAAGACTCTCAAAATATAGATTTTGTGAATGTCTACTCTCATATCATATATGTGGTAGTTTCTGGGTCAATAGCCTGTATTCTTTATCCCTTGATATTTTAAAATGAGGTTATGGAAACATAAAAGTTAAAACTGAAGAAATGAACTATGCTATTTTTGACTACACAGAAGGAAGAAAGGAAATAATGATTTTGTAAGTTTTGGAGACAAATTTGAAATTCATTAAGTTTGGCTTAATGAAAGAGGAGGTTTCAAGAATGGCGTCAGGTTTTTGGAGTGTTAGAAGACTCTCAAAATATAGATTTTGTGAATGTCTACTCTCATGTCATATATGTGGTAGTTTCTGGGTCAATAGCCTTTATTCTTTATCCCTTGATATTTTAAAATGAGGTTATGGAAACATAAAAGTTAAAACCTGTGAAGATTAATTTGAACAGTTATGTCCACTAATGTGTCTATTTACAAATGTATATATGTGCTCAGTAGTTCAGTCCTGTCTGACTCTTTGTGACCCCAGGAATGAACTCCACCAGACTCCTCTGTCCATAGAATTTTTCAGTCAAGAATACTGGAGTGGTTTGCCATTTCCTACTCTGGGGCATCTTCCTGACCAAGAGATTGAACGTGAATTGGCAGGAAGATTTTTACCGCTTAGCCACCTTTATAAAAACAGTGAAATAGATGTTTAGGCATGTGCAAGAATATATACACACACATATATGTGTGTGTAAGAGAATATATGAATATGTATACATATATATACATGCATACACTGACTTATATAGATGAGGGATGTAGGTTTGGATGGTGATGAAATTTTGTGTAGGTGTGTTTGTGGTGATGATACTGTGAGTTCTGTTCTTTGATTATTTAGCAAAATTCTCAATGCTGTTAGGTCCTTGGATGTTGCTGCTTCTTTTCTGCCAAATATTCAGTGCTGTTAAAGGAAGATATCAATATTTTCTTCTGTCTAAACACTAGTTGTTTCGGCTTATCTCTCTTTTTAAGATAAGCAAATTAAATTAAATTAAATTAAGTGGAGGTCATCGCATGTGATTATCTAAGAAGTAAAAAGATGCAATAACCTCTCAGACACTGATTTAAACATAGTTTTCCCCTCTGTTGTTCCACTTCTAAATCTATAAAGCCATTTACCTATCTAAAAACCTTTTTTCAATTTAGGAGCTGGAAGCCAGGTGGGAGAGTCCAGCCTCAATCAGTGGTAAGAACACCATGATGAACACTAGCTCATCACATGTCAACCACCATAGCTTCATTTTGACAGGTATCCCAGGAATGCCAGATAAAAACCCATGGATGGCTTTTCCCCTGGGATTTCTCTACACCATGACTCTCCTGGGAAACGGTACTGTCCTAGCCATCATCAAGGTAGATCAGAGTCTCCATGAGCCTATGTACTACTTCCTCTCTATCTTGGCTCTGACTGATGTTGGTCTCTCCATCTCCACCCTGCCCTACATGCTCAGCATCTTCTGGTTTAATGCCCCTGAGGTTCCCTTTGATGCATGCATCACACAGATGTTCTTCATCCACAGTTTTGGAGGGGTAGAATCCGGAGTATTAGTGTCTATGGCCTTCGACAGATTTGTGGCCGTCCGAGACCCGCTGCACTATGCTTCCATCCTCACCCATGGCATCATTGGCAAGATTGGAATAGCTGTCATCATCCGGGCAGTCTGCGTGGTCTTCCCTGTGCCCTTTCTTATAAAGCGGCTACCATTCTGCCATTCCAATGTCTTGTCGCATTCGTACTGTCTCCACCAAGATGCAGTGCGGTTAGCCTGTGCCAGCACTCGTATCAACAGCCTCTATGGCTTCATAGTAGTCATCTTCACTTTGGGGTTTGATGCCCTCATCATTCTCTTTTCTTATGTGCTCATCCTGAAGACAGTACTGGGTATCGCTTCCAGAGCTGAAAGGCTCAAAGCGCTCAACACTTGCCTCTCCCACATCTGTGCTGTGCTCCTTTTTTATGTTCCTCTCATTGGTGTCACCATGATCCACAGGTTTGGGAAACATCTGTCACCAGTAGTACACACATTCATGGCCAATACCTATCTGTTACTGCCTCCTTTACTAAACCCTGTTGTCTATAGTGTGAAAAGGATCATCCATGTGTTCCAGAGGAAAAAGAACAGGGTCTAGGGTAGTGGAATCAAAAGCAATCTGGAGAATAAGAAGCATTTTGAGCAACTATAATGCAGTCAAATTATGCACATCTGGGAAAATCGAAAGTGGACAAGGCTTGTAGGTGAAAGTCTTTCTTGTTCTGTATATGCTCCATTTTGGAATGCATATTTTTTGATATCTGGTGTCACTTGAAAAATCTAATGTAATTAATATAATTGTTCTTCTCTGAAACTGGAGATGAGCATCAGTTGAAGACATAAATCATCACCTGTTTATCCAGGTAACACTTTTGAGTGTTTATTCATATAATGTTAAGTAATGTTGCTCTATAGTTATTAATTAAATAATTAGATAAGGAAAGATTCAAAATGCTATATAGCACTGCTGAATGGTCTTTTCTTAATATGGGGAAATAAAATTGTTCCATAATCAAACAGCATTTATTTTGTTTTTTCAGTGTTTGTTGGGTAAAGAGTGCCTATGTTAAAATTAAAACAAACACATGTGTGGTTACTCAATATGTGCCTTTTCATTTAAGGGTTATTACTTCTTTACAGTTCTAGTTTTCAGTCACATATTTAGTAGATAACAGGTGCTCTGCCTTTACTCCTTAAACCCAGCAGGAGTGAACTCTATTTTGATGTGTACAAAGGACCCAGCGAAACTTTATCAAGTAAAAGTACTGCCATGCTTTGTATAAGGACAAGTGAACACTTGCAGCACTGGGAAGTTTAAGAAAGCAGGGTACCCATGTGTGGGGATGAGTATGTCAAAGGCAATGGGTCTTTGCACTGAAACTCATACCTGCTGTATGTATTTTGTTAATCATTATACTGCCAAGTTGCTAGAGGGATGACTTATTAAACAGATGTACATTTAACACTAATGAAATACCATTCGTGATGCTGGACCCTGCATGTGGGTTCAGTTACTCAGTTGTATCCAACTCGTTGTGACCCCATGAACTGTAGTCCACCAGGCTCCTTGGTCCATGGAATTTTCCAGGTAAGAATACTGGAGTGGATTGCCATTCCCTGCTCCAGGGGAATCTTCCTAATCCAGGGATCAAACCCAAGTCTCCAGAATCTCCTGCCTTGGCAGGTAGAATCTTTACCACTGTTCCACCTGGGAAGCCTTCTGGTCCCTGAAGACACAGAGAAAAATGCACCAACTTTCTGCACAGTTTCTGCCATATACCTCTGCAAGGAAATGTGTATACAAGTCAAGTATGTATTACATTGCAACATCACATTTAACTTGCTATACCAGTAGTTTTAGTTGCCTTTATATACTCTCTCAGTGAATTCTCCCAACAATCTTTGAGAATAATGTTATCACATTTTATACATGAGGAAATGAGGCTTAAAGAAGTTAAGTAACTTACTCAAAATCATGCAGCTTCTAAGTGGAAGAACTCGATTCAAGTTTAGATCCGTTGATTCTAAAACCCGTGAATTGAGACTTGACACATGTCTCAGGGTTTTCTAGACTTACAAGAAAACTTGAGGGAGAGGGAAAGAACCACNATCCCTGGGATTCTCCAGGCAAGAACACTGGAGTGGGTTGCCATTTCCTTCTCCAATGCATAAAAGTGAAAAGTGAAAGTGAAGTCGCTCAGTCGTGTCTGACTCAGCGACCCCATGGAGCCTACCAGGCTCCTCCGTCCATGGGAGTTTCCAGGCAAGAGTACAGGAGTGGGATGCCATTGCCTTCTCCGGTAGTCTTGGCTGAGAGGACACAAATAAAATCAAAATGAAGGAAATTTTGAAACAGGTGTTGGTAGAAGAAAGGGCACATTTTACAGATGAAGGAGCAGCTTGGAGTTCTTTGGGAATTCATGATGGAATAGGTCAGGCAGCGCTATATAACAGGCCTCAAAGGATTTCTCCAGAGGAATTAAAAAGCATACAGAACCGTGATGGTTGAGACACCACCAGAAGTTTGAGGAGGCTTCATAAGGGCTCTGTTTACTAGTCTCAGGGAAGGAAAGAAGCCAAATTAATTCTGAACAAGAGCACAGAGGTTGATACAGGTAATAAATTTATCTTGAAATCTTTTGGGATGACCTCTATATACCAAGCTCTGTGTAGGATTATTTGTGCACATTATTTCATTAAATCTTCATAAAAATTCTGGTGAGGAAAATGACAAAGGCAGATGAGAAGCACCTAGAGAGTGTCCAGTGTCATGGGGTCGCTGGAAGACAAAGAAAAGATGAGAAAAACAAATAAAATATAGGTAATGTTATTAGGAGTAAAATAAGAGATACACTGTGAGGGAGGATCTATCATATAGAAAAAAAATGAAACAAAAAGTGGATGGAAGAGTAAATGAGAAGTGAATTGGAAGCTAGAGAAAATAAGGGTCTGAAAAATCAGGGAGAATGGAAAAGAGATGAAGACTAGAGATAGAAATGAGATTGTTTAGAAAGGAGAAGATGGGGTAAAACATATTCAGGTGAAGAAAAACAGAGTCAAAGGCACATAAAAGAAAGGGGGAAATAAAATCAGCAATTTCCATAGAACAACTGTGCTTCAGCAGGCCCTGGGGACTTGATCAGAGACTATCAAATATTTTATAAGTTTTTCCAAGAAAAATATCTAATAGGGATGGGCCAATTGATTCTTCTCAAGTAAAAGCCATCACCAATTTCTTGGGAAGAGGGACCAGCCAACTGAAGGGCTCTCACTTAACCTATAAAGTATAAAAATGCCCCTTCCTCAAAGTGCTCCAGAGGGTTAGCTGGGCAGCAGAGTGCTTTGTTTAGATCTGAGCATTGTGACTTATTTGGAGAGACATCTGGATTCTATTTTCAACACACAGCACAACCTTTGTAAGAAGACTACAGAATCTTTCAAAGACCTCCTGTGTCAGATCAGAATCTGCAGAATAACTTCTCTGTAGTATTGTCCCCCAATGACAAACTCTCCTCTCACAGCAGGGAAACAGGTGGAAGAATGAGCCTGGAAGCCCAGCTGGTCCTGTGTACCTGTCAACACCACCACCTCCCATCCCCAACTCTCCCAGAAACACTCAGTGATTTTTCTTTCTCCTTTCTCACAATCAGAACCTGGATGATAACAAAAACACTTTAATTCCTCTCAAAGACCCTTCATTTAAGCTTTTGTGCCCTGTTAGAAAAAGAAATTTTTCTCTAGATCAATGATTTCAACCCACATGCAGAAAATCAGGGAGGAGTTTGAGAGTTTGTAAAATATCTGAAAAAGAATGATATTTCATCGTCCATATTCATTTATTCTTGATTTCATTCCTTCACTCAACACCTACGGAAAGCTAACATATGCTTGGCATACGGTCTTTTAAAGATTTATTCGTCTATCTATTTTTGCTTGCACTGGCTTCGCTGCTGCTTGCAGGCTTTCTGTGGTTGCAGTGAGCAGAGGCTACTCTCTAGTTACCGTGTGTAGGCTTCTCGTTGCAGTGGCTTCTCTTACTGTGGATCACTGGCTCTAGGCACATGGGTCCTGCTTTATGCAACCCCGTGGACTCTACACAGCGCAGGCTCAACAGCTGTGGTACACAGGCGTAGTTGCCCTGTGGCATGTGGGATCTTTTGGGATCAGGGATCAAACCCGTTTCTCCTGCATTGGCAGGTGGATTGTTTACCACTGAGCCACCAGGGAAGCCCAGCATATGATCTTTCAGGTGATAAACAGAGTCCTTTCCTTCAGGAAGTTTAATTCTAGTAAGAGAGATAGTGATAACTGGGAGATGATGATGGACAGGGAGGCCTGGCGTGCTGCGATTCATGGGGTCACAAAGAGATAGACACTAAACAAATATCTATGTGATATGTTTAATTAACTGTACTTACTTATAAGAAGCGGGGAAGGCGATGGCACCCCCCTCCAGTACTCTTGCCTGGAAAACCCCATGGACAGAGGAGCCTGGTGGGCTGCGGTCCATGGGGTCGCGAAGAGTCGGACACGACTGAGCGACTTCCTTTCACTTTTCACTTTCATCCATTGGAGAAGGAAATGGCAACCCACTCCAGTGTTCTTGCCTGGAGAATCCCAGGGATGGGGGAGCCTGGTGGGCTGCCGTCTCTGAGGTCACACAGAGTCAGACACGACTGAAGTGACTTAGCAGCAGCAGCAGCACTTATAAGAAGAATATGAAAACTATGTACTGAGGAGTCTTAAACTCTTAGGAGAATTGAAAAAGGCTTATTTGAGAAGGATTATTATTTGGGTTTCCCCGGTAGCTCAGAGGGTAAAGTGTCTCCCTGCAATGTGGGAGACCCGGGTTGGATCCCTGACTCAGGAAGATCCTCTGGAGAAGGAAATAGCAACCCACTCTAGTATTCTTGCCTGGAGAATCCCAGGGACGGAGGAACCTGGTAGGTTACAGTCCACCGAGTTGCAAGGACACGACTGAGCGACTTCACTTTCTTTCACTTTTTCTTTCTATTTGAGGATAGATAGGCTTTGATTAGGCAAACAGGAACTTTAGAGAAGGTGGAGGAAGGCACAAGAAACAGGAAGGGACACGTGAAATTCCATATCCGAAGTTTCTTAGTGAGATCCAGGAACTTAGAGACTGCAAATTTGGCTGCATTGAAGAGACCAAAGTGGGGGAGGAATGGGGAATGGTGTGAATTGGCACTAGAGAGGTAGACATGGGCTGAATTGTGCTGTGGCTGAAGGAAATGATAAAGATTTAGGACTCTGTTCTAAGTACAATAGAAGATCTTGAGGGACCTTTTGCTTTGAGTGAATAAATAATTTTCTAAATATTCAAAGTGCATTCTGACTGCAGAAAGGAATTTTTGAAAGGGGGCACTCATGGGTGGAGGATAAGTTAGGGTGCCTGGAAGAAATGAACTATGCTATTTTTGACTACACAGAAGGAAGAAAGGAAATAATGATTTTGTAAGTTTTGGAGACAAATTTGAAATTCATTAAGTTTGGCTTAATGAAAGAGGAGGTTTCAAGAATGGCGTCAGGTTTTTGGAGTGTTAGAAGACTCTCAAAATATAGATTTTGTGAATGTCTACTCTCATGTCATATATGTGGTAGTTTCTGGGTCAATAGCCTTTATTCTTTATCCCTTGATATTTTAAAATGAGGTTATGGAAACATAAAAGTTAAAACCTGTGAAGATTAATTTGAACAGTTATGTCCACTAATGTGTCTATTTACAAATGTATATATGTGCTCAGTAGTTCAGTCCTGTCTGACTCTTTGTGACCCCAGGAATGAACTCCACCAGACTCCTCTGTCCATAGAATTTTTCAGTCAAGAATACTGGAGTGGTTTGCCATTTCCTACTCTGGGGCATCTTCCTGACCAAGAGATTGAACGTGAATTGGCAGGAAGATTTTTACCGCTTAGCCACCTTTATAAAAACAGTGAAATAGATGTTTAGGCATGTGCAAGAATATATACACACACATATATGTGTGTGTAAGAGAATATATGAATATGTATACATATATATACATGCATACACTGACTTATATAGATGAGGGATGTAGGTTTGGATGGTGATGAAATTTTGTGTAGGTGTGTTTGTGGTGATGATACTGTGAGTTCTGTTCTTTGATTATTTAGCAAAATTCTCAATGCTGTTAGGTCCTTGGATGTTGCTGCTTCTTTTCTGCCAAATATTCAGTGCTGTTAAAGGAAGATATCAATATTTTCTTCTGTCTAAACACTAGTTGTTTCGGCTTATCTCTCTTTTTAAGATAAGCAAATTAAATTAAATTAAATTAAGTGGAGGTCATCGCATGTGATTATCTAAGAAGTAAAAAGATGCAATAACCTCTCAGACACTGATTTAAACATAGTTTTCCCCTCTGTTGTTCCACTTCTAAATCTATAAAGCCATTTACCTATCTAAAAACCTTTTTTCAATTTAGGAGCTGGAAGCCAGGTGGGAGAGTCCAGCCTCAATCAGTGGTAAGAACACCATGATGAACACTAGCTCATCACATGTCAACCACCATAGCTTCATTTTGACAGGTATCCCAGGAATGCCAGATAAAAACCCATGGATGGCTTTTCCCCTGGGATTTCTCTACACCATGACTCTCCTGGGAAACGGTACTGTCCTAGCCATCATCAAGGTAGATCAGAGTCTCCATGAGCCTATGTACTACTTCCTCTCTATCTTGGCTCTGACTGATGTTGGTCTCTCCATCTCCACCCTGCCCTACATGCTCAGCATCTTCTGGTTTAATGCCCCTGAGGTTCCCTTTGATGCATGCATCACACAGATGTTCTTCATCCACAGTTTTGGAGGGGTAGAATCCGGAGTATTAGTGTCTATGGCCTTCGACAGATTTGTGGCCGTCCAAGACCCGCTGCACTATGCTTCCATCCTCACCCATGGCATCATTGGCAAGATTGGAATAGCTGTCATCATCCGGGCAGTCTGCGTGGTCTTCCCTGTGCCCTTTCTTATAAAGCGGCTACCCTTCTGCCATTCCAATGTCTTGTCGCATTCGTACTGTCTCCACCAAGATGCAGTGCGGTTAGCCTGTGCCAGCACTCGTATCAACAGCCTCTATGGCTTCATAGTAGTCATCTTCACTTTGGGGTTTGATGCCCTCATCATTCTCTTTTCTTATGTGCTCATCCTGAAGACAGTACTGGGTATCGCTTCCAGAGCTGAAAGGCTCAAAGCGCTCAACACTTGCCTCTCCCACATCTGTGCTGTGCTCCTTTTTTATGTTCCTCTCATTGGTGTCACCATGATCCACAGGTTTGGGAAACATCTGTCACCAGTAGTACACACATTCATGGCCAATACCTATCTGTTACTGCCTCCTTTACTAAACCCTGTTGTCTATAGTGTGAAAAGGATCATCCATGTGTTCCAGAGGAAAAAGAACAGGGTCTAGGGTAGTGGAATCAAAAGCAATCTGGAGAATAAGAAGCATTTTGAGCAACTATAATGCAGTCAAATTATGCACATCTGGGAAAATCGAAAGTGGACAAGGCTTGTAGGTGAAAGTCTTTCTTGTTCTGTATATGCTCCATTTTGGAATGCATATTTTTTGATATCTGGTGTCACTTGAAAAATCTAATGTAATTAATATAATTGTTCTTCTCTGAAACTGGAGATGAGCATCAGTTGAAGACATAAATCATCACCTGTTTATCCAGGTAACACTTTTGAGTGTTTATTCATATAATGTTAAGTAATGTTGCTCTATAGTTATTAATTAAATAATTAGATAAGGAAAGATTCAAAATGCTATATAGCACTGCTGAATGGTCTTTTCTTAATATGGGGAAATAAAATTGTTCCATAATCAAACAGCATTTATTTTGTTTTTTCAGTGTTTGTTGGGTAAAGAGTGCCTATGTTAAAATTAAAACAAACACATGTGTGGTTACTCAATATGTGCCTTTTCATTTAAGGGTTATTACTTCTTTACAGTTCTAGTTTTCAGTCACATATTTAGTAGATAACAGGTGCTCTGCCTTTACTCCTTAAACCCAGCAGGAGTGAACTCTATTTTGATGTGTACAAAGGACCCAGCGAAACTTTATCAAGTAAAAGTACTGCCATGCTTTGTATAAGGACAAGTGAACACTTGCAGCACTGGGAAGTTTAAGAAAGCAGGGTACCCATGTGTGGGGATGAGTATGTCAAAGGCAATGGGTCTTTGCACTGAAGCTCATACCTGCTGTATGTATTTTGTTAATCATTATACTGCCAAGTTGCTAGAGGGATGACTTATTAAACAGATGTACATTTAACACTAATGAAATACCATTCGTGATGCTGGACCCTGCATGTGGGTTCAGTTACTCAGTTGTATCCAACTCGTTGTGACCCCATGAACTGTAGTCCACCAGGCTCCTTGGTCCATGGAATTTTCCAGGTAAGAATACTGGAGTGGATTGCCATTCCCTGCTCCAGGGGAATCTTCCTAATCCAGGGATCAAACCCAAGTCTCCAGAATCTCCTGCATTGGCAGGTAGATTCTTTACCACTGTTCCACCTGGGAAGCCTTCTGGTCCCTGAAGACACAGAGAAAAATGCACCAACTTTCTGCACAGTTTCTGCCATATATCTCTGCAAGGAAATGTGTATACAAGTCAAGTATGTATTACATTGCAACATCACATTTAACTTGCTATACCAGTAGTTTTAGTTGCCTTTATATACTCTCTCAGTGAATTCTCCCAACAATCTTTGAGAATAATGTTATCACATTTTATACATGAGGAAATGAGGCTTAAAGAAGTTAAGTAACTTACTCAAAATCATGCAGCTTCTAAGTGGAAGAACTCGATTCAAGTTTAGATCCGTTGATTCTAAAACCCGTGAATTGAGACTTGACACATGTCTCAGGGTTTTCTAGACTTACAAGAAAACTTGAGGGAGAGGGAAAGAACCACGATGCTAAGATGTAATGTGTAAGAGATGTTAGTAATCAATATTATAGAAACGTTATTTCAGGTCAGTTCAGTGGCTCAGTTGTGTCCAACTCTTTGCGACCCCATGGACTGTGGCACACCAGGCCTCCCTGTTCATCACCAACTCCCAGAGTTTGCTCAAACTCATGTCCATCAGGTCGGTGATGCCATCCAGCCATCTCATCCTCTCTCGTCCCCTTCTGCTCCTGCCTTCAATCTTTCTCAGCATCAGGGTCTTTTCCAATGAGTCAGTTCTTCACATCAGGTGACCAAAGTATTGTGAGCTTCAGCTTCAGCATCAGTTTTTCCAAAGAATGACTGATTCCCTTTAGGAATGACTGATTTGATCTCCTGACAGTCCAAGGGACTCTCAAGAGTCTTCTCCAACACCTCAGTTCAAAAGCATCAATTCGTCGGCACTCAGCTTTCTCTATAGTCCAACTCTCACATCCATATGACTACTGGAAAAACTATAGATTTGACTAGATGGACCTTTGTTGACAAAGTAATGTCTCTGCTTTCTAAATATGCTGTCTAAGTTGGTCAGAGCTTTTTCTTCGAAGGAGTAAGTGCCTTTTAATTTCATGGCTGCAGTCACCATCTGCAGTGATTTTGGAGCCCAAGAAAATAAAGAGAGGCTGAGTCAGACTAAATTTGCAAGACTGATTTGGAGTTTACATTTTCAGTGTTACAAAATTGCTTGAGATTTGTTAGTTTGTGCAGAATGCAAACATAATCCAAGGCCTCACTATAGACAGATGCTATCTAAATGGAAAACATGAATCCCAAACAAAGCACAGTATAGTCAATTGGCCTATAAGGAGAAAATAGTAGATCTTTTATTTTCAGTTAAATTTATCTCATCTTGAAAAAATGTTTATTTTTCTTAATGTGTTGTCATATACATGTTAGTACAGTGTGCCTATATACAATATTTGAATAAATAAACAAAATATAAACACATCAATGTACAGTAAAAACCACTACAATATTATAAAGTAATTATCCTCAACTAAAATAAACTAATTCATTAAAAAAACATATTAAGAAGTGTCTTTTTTTCTTATACAATTACATAACCAAAGCTTGAAATCCTTAAATTAGAGATGAAAGTCAACCACCATGGATTATGTTTACAGTGTTCAAATACTGTGATAACAGAGGCAATGAGGAGAAAGTGCCCATTAATCTTTTATTCTGTGATGGAGCCGTGTAGTGGCAAGATCAAAAATCTAATTTTTGTTACTGGCAATACACACACAAACTCCACATCCTCACTGTACACTCTCTTTTCTAGCTCCTGCAGTCTAACTTGGTTTCCATTGCTAGATGAAAGCTGTTCCCATGGCTCAGATTTATTCTGAAATAGCAAGTCAAATGTTTCCCCTCAATCCTCCTTCAACTTGATGTATTTGAGTAGATTATAAATATTTACAGTCCCCTCCCTTTTAGTCTTCTTTCTGGTTTCATGGCACTCTATTGCATCTTCTACTTCCACCTTCTTTGTTTCCTAGCCTGCTCCCCTTCACGTCTTCCTCTCACACGATGTGAGTATTTCTCCAAGTTCTCCCCTTGCCATTCAGTAACCTCGGTAAATTTCTTTCTTCATGATACCAGTCGTGCTAACAGCTTTAAAATAGAGCCCACATGTGTCTTTCTTTCCCTCGCCTTCTCCTCCCCCTCTCTTAAGATTGAACTCTTAATTTTTAACTACCTTTGCACAATCTGTACATGGAGTTTTCTGTATACCTCCGTCTCACACAAGCCATATTTAACTCTTGCTTTTCCCCACAACAATCACTTTCCATTTATTTGAAGGTATAAATTCTTCATTCATGTAACATTCAAAAACATACAGGCACATATCTGGAAACTGTCCTTCTGTCTTTGATTTATTTGCCTCTGTCATCCATGTTTGCTTCCCAGGTGGCATAGTGGTGAATAATCCGCCTGTCAATGCAGGAGACACAAGAATGTGGGTCCGGTCTCTGGGTCAGGAAGATATCCTGGAGGAGGAAATGCCAACCCACTCTGATACTCTTGCCTAGAAAACTCCATGGACAGAGGAGCCTAGTGGGCTACAGTCCATGGGGTTGCAGAGTCAGACATGACTGAGGAACTAAGCACACAAACATCCGTGTCCATGGTAACCACTCTAGTTTGGTCCTCTTACAAATGTAAGCTACATATTTGTATCTTGCCAAGATGAAACCAGAAATAGAGACAGAGTCAGAATAAATGTTCAAGTTTGACTTGGAGTTTACATTTTCAATGTTACAAAATTACTCGAGAATTGTTAGTTTGTGCAGAATGCAATCATCCAAGGCCTCAATATAGATTGATGCTATCTTAATGGAAAACATGAATCACCTCAGAATTTGGAGGTGATATGGAATGAGGGGGAACTTTTCTCAGGGGGAAGAAAACAACCAGCACAGGAGACAGTATGTGGCTCACACGGTAAAGCGTCTGCCTACAATGCGTGAGACCTGAGTTTGATCCCTGGGTGGGGAAGATCCTCTGGAGAAGGAAATGGCAACCCGCTCCGGGTCTCTTGCCTAGAAAATCCCATGGGAGGACACTGGTATGCTACAGTCCATGGGGAGGCGGACACGACTGAGCGACTTCACTTCACTTCACATCTTAAAAGAAGATATCTTAGAAAAACGTATCTTGAGTATATGACCAAGTTTATTACCTCTACCTGTTTTAGATAAGCTTCTTAGCCAGGAGACTTGGTCTCGTGCTATTATTGCATGAAATATTTTTTCAGTCTTTAGAAAAGGTGACCCTGAGACCATGAAAAATGAGAGCTGAGGTAGAAGCCAGTATGAAAGACTTCAGATAAACTTGGAGTTACTCTGTGCTGTTTTCCAACATTGCAAAGAGCAGAACTCAGGTTTTTTAACATTGTAAAGAGAAGTTGTAGTCTATTTAGATTCCTGAAAGTGGTAAAGAGAGAGAAATTGAAATTACATTGTGTGGCCCTATGAATTTAGCCTTGAGGGTCCAGTCATGACACTAAATGAAACCAATGTTGGTTTCATTATTTTTATTGTGCATCTCTGTGCCTAAAATAACTATAGATAACTCAACTGACTGAAAGAAAGTGAAATATCCTNAAATTGAAATTACATTGTGTGGCCCTATGAATTTAGCCTTGAGGGTCCAGTCATGACACTAAATGAAACCAATGTTGGTTTCATTATTTTTATTGTGCATCTCTGTGCCTAAAATAACTATAGATAACTCAACTGACTGAAAGAAAATGAAATATCCTCCCTTCTTTTTAAATAAATCTGTGTTTCTCAAGCTGTATGTGGTAAATTAACTTTGAGTTTTGTTTATTTTTCCAGTTTATCTGGAACAAATACAACTTTATTGTTCTGAGTTTGTACACAAAACTGTGTGCTTCAGGGTCACTGCAAAGTCAAACTGTTAATGCTGATTTTCAAATGCTCTCCCTCTCTGTACTTGCCTCATCACACAGATACATACTAGACATTCCCAGACAAGCACCAGTACATGCTTCTGGTGTACTGGTGTTGTAATAGATCAATAATAGTATTGATTTCAATAGTGTTGTAGTAGATCACCCCCTTCTTTAGTTTTTCTCCTTGATCTATCTTTTGGAATGAAAATCTTATTACTGTGAGGGACTATATTATACTTCCTCTTTTGTATGGAGATTACACAGTTCTTTCCTCATGACACCAGGGAGAGGACATTAAAAATATGAGGGAGAGGGTACAAATGAGACCCAGTAGGAATCAGCATGGATTTGAGAGCTAGATGTGGTTTCAAATTGTAGCTCTTCTATTTTATTGCTGTGTGAACTTGATCAAGCTATACAAACCCTCTACACTTTAGTATATTTCATTTAATTGAAAATAATAATACCAACTGACATTTATTGAATGCTCATTATTTCTAGGCCCTGGGAATTTACATCCATTAACTCCTTTAATCTTTATAACTCTATAAAATAAGCACTAGTCTTATCCTGATTTTGTAGATTAGAACAATTAGCATTGAATAAATTAGGTATCTTATCCATATGACGGGCTGCCGTCTATGGGGTCACACAGAGTCGGACATGACTGAAGTGACTTAGCAGCAGCAGCAGCATCCATATGACACAGATGGCAAGTGGCACAGTCAGGATTTAAACCCAAGCCCTTCCTCTCAATATATTCACTTGTAGAGTTGATCTGGGAGTAATGAGACCATACCTCAAATACCCGTTATTGTGGTTCTTATTTAGGAGATGGTACTGCACGTATTACTCTTACTGCTGATGCTGCAGTTGCTGTGGCAATCATCATCTTCATCTTTAAAGGAGAAATGTGAAGGAGACACAAACTAGATAGAGGGAAACTCAAAACCTCCTTCGCCAATACACTTGTTTCTGGGGTCAGCTTTTAAGTATTTACAGCACCAAAGATGACAGTTATGGAGAGCATTTCCACCTGTCTCTGAAATGTAGAGTGATTTAGAAATTTAGGGCATCAATTAAATGTCAAGCACTGCATTGAGTGAAAACAACCAAGAGCTGAAAGTCCTCAAAGAGATTTGCTCATCCCAAGGATATTGGTCACTGCACTGCTACTAGGACCTTTGCTCTCATATTGGGACAAGCAAATAGAGACCTATCTTTTTAACAGTATTGGTGGTGGTTTAGTTACTAAGTCAAATCTGACTTGCAACCCCATGGACTGCAGCCCTCCAGGTTCCTCTGTCTGCGGAATTTCCCAGGCAAGCATAGTGGAGTGGGTTGCCATTTCCTTTCCCAGGGGCTCTTCCCAACCCAGGGATTGAACCTAGATTTCCTGCACTGCAGAGAGATTCTTTACCAAGTCACCAGGGAAATCCCTTCTTAACAATGACCCATAGCAATTCCTGTTCCAAGCTCAGGACTGTGATAGTATTGGTGAACTCTTAGCAAGCCCTTCCAGAGGTGGTAGGACTCAAGTCTCCCCACAAATCCCAGAAGGTTTAAGTGATATTTTATACTCATTTTATTAAATGTCAGCAATGTGTCTTTGTTTTTTATAGAGTTAAGAAAAAATTTTGTTGTGAACCTATCTGAAATTAATTCAGAAAGACTGATGAACCTGAAAGCAGTATTAAAATGGGAATAAGCTTTCTTGTACACAGTATTATTAAATTTGTCTTAGCTAGGCTAGTGTCTCTTCTGACAGACTTCTAAAGTAGCTACTGATTTGAGTAATAGGTAGCTACATACCATGAAAGACCCAAAGAATCATTTCTGTTAGATTTTAAAGATCAAATAAAAACTTGAGCAAAAGTCGTGTGGCTCATGTAAAAAAAGAATGTAAATCGCTCATTAGTATACACTGTATATGCATGCTTTTGTTCTTCTTCTTCATATATTGAGTTGGCCAAAATGTTTATTTGGGTTTTTCCATGACACCTTAAGGATAAATCCAAATGAATGTTTTGACCAGTCTGATACTTTGTCTTCAAATTAAACCCGTAGTAATTCTTTAACCTTCTACCCTGAGTGTCATCCCCACCCTGCCCAACCCATTTAATCTGTCTCCCACAACATAGATAGTTCAACATTCCCCAGAAAATCTGCCTGACTTAGCCTTGGCCAACACATGAACTGCTTTGGAAACAGCGTACAACACGGTCCCCCATAGGGATGCTCTAGTTGTCCAATATAACAGCATGTAAAAGACTCTGGTACTGTCTTTTGTTTAGTGGACAGTCTATAAGTACTTTTATTGTCTTACATTCAATATTCTTAAACACTTCCTATAGTTGCACAACCCTTCATAGTTTACAAATACTTATCCTTATATGATTAAATTTAATTTCATAACCACACTGCTTGTTAAGTGATAATATTTCCAGCTTCAAAATGAAGAAATTGCCATTAGGGGTAGGGAAGGAAACATCCAATGCCACACGAAGAAGAGTTAAAACTCACCCTTCATTTGTTGGTCTCAAGTTATACAATATGGTTGGCCCCTGCTCAATTATATACGTTTATATTCTTAATCCTAAAATTTAACCATCTTTCTATTCCATGTTTTATTTAACAATGTATTATCCCCAGGTGTTCTCTTATTATTTAATGAGTATAGTTCATTTCTCCCCTATTAAGCTAATAGAGGCCATTCCTAACTCTTGAGCAAGAGTGTTAAATCAACTCAATGATCTTTAATTTAAAAGACATTAAGCTTGTGGCTTATTTCTGCTCAAAAGAGTTATTACAGAATGGAATTAGTAATATTCCCCTTTCATTTTTTATGGGCCAACTCTAATGCAAGACCACAGGGAAGTACATGGAACAGTTCTTATAAATGCCACTCTTTATATACTGCACAAAGGATGATTTGGTACAGGAAGAGGAAAGTATGTTCTGAGAGCAGGGAAATATCTCTGCCCAATTCAAATCACACCAAAAATGTGAAAAAAACAATTATTTTTTCATAGTCATAACCGAGCCTTTACAGAAGAGATTTTTCCTCTCTTAAACTGGCAGACCCTAACCCTCTGCAGTGACCTGGCTGGAACACATATCTGGATGAGCTTCCTCCGTATCTCTTTGGTCTTCATAGTATAGACGATGGGGTTTAGCACAGGGGGTATAAGAAGATAGGCATTAGCCATGAGAGCGTGGGTCAGTGGTGAAAGGTGCTTTCCAAAACGATGAATGACAGACACCCCAATGAGTGGCACGTAGAAGATGAGAACAGCACAGATGTGGGAAACACAGGTGTTGAGTGCCTTCAGCCGGCCCTCCCCTGACGCAATGGCCATCACTGTTCGAAATATGAATGCGTAGGAGAGGAGGATGGAGAGGGAGTCAGAACCCTTGGTGAAGATAACCGCAACAAGGCCATAGAGACTGTTGACCCGGATGCTGGCACAGGCGAGGCTCATGACATCTTGGTGGAGGCAGAAGGAGTGGGAGAGGATATTGGAGCGGTAGAAGGGGAGCCGCTTGATGAGGAAGGGCACTGGGAAGACCACAGAGATGGCTCTTGTCAAGATGACTGCCCCTGTTCTGCAGACCACACCATTGGTGAGGATGGTGCCGTACCTGAGGGGTTTCCAGATTGCCACAACCCGATCAAAGGCCATGGCCACCAGCACGCCAGATTCAATGGCTGAGAAGGTATGGATGAAGTACATCTGAACAAGGCAGGCATCAAAGGCGATGGACTTGTAGTTAAACCAAAATATGCCTAGCATGGAAGGCATAGTACAAAGGGCAAGTCCCATATCTGCCAGTGCCAGCATACACAGAAAGTAATACATGGGGGTGTGCAGGGACAGTTCAGACTTGATGGTAGAGATGATGACACCATTGCCAAAGAGGGCAATGACATATATAGCACCCAGTGGGAATGCCATCCAGTAATACTTTAGTTCAAGCCCTGGAATTCCAGTTAAGACAAAGTAGAGGTGTTGGAAGTGAGAGTGGTTATTATCTGCCATGAAGTCAATGTAACACAGGAGGGAAATTTTGAGATCCTGATGTGTGTCTTCCTAAGAATGCAATGACAAGTATTAACAATATATTAGAATCTGATCTTCCTCAGAGGAGAACCATTTTATTTTTACATGGGTGAGAGTTTAAGGGAGGGCTGAGTCTCTGAAATTACTCTTCCAAGATATATCCTGTGGAGGAAACTTCCACTGTCCCAATGAAAAAGTTTCACCAAGTCAAATAAGTCATATTAACTTAACACACTGCATTAGATAAAATATTTTGCTTTCTGCAGTCCATTTCTCCCTCTTTCTCATCCATATCTTACAAGCTGTTGAGTCAGAGGCTGAGGACACAATAACTAAGACAGAATCAGTATAAAACAAGAATTAGTTGACTGCTCACAAAGGATGTCATTTCCACCCATCACTCTCCTTATGCCCAGTACTGGAACTCTCATGAAGGCAACAGGCCTTGTATGTAAGTCAGGGATGGACATGCCCAGGGCACATGCCTGTGCTTGCATCTGAGCATGACCACCTTCATTTCCCCTGAGCCTGGATGTGGACTCCATCATTCTCAACCCAGGAACCTCAGACAGCAACTTCTGATCATAGAAAATGAAATGTATTTGTCATCTCTAATCTAATGAAATCTAGAAAGGGGAGTAAGTTATATTTAGGAAAGCAATAGCAGCAATTCTTTTTTCAGACTAACTCATTTTGTCCAAAAGGAAGTGAGGCTCGTCTGAAGCCTTTTTTAGAATCAGGATCATCTGGAAATTGTATTACTAAAGGCACAGTGATCATTCACATAATGCCATTAGAGGGCCAGTATAGAGGTCCTAGTAGAGATTTGGAAGAAACATGCTGATATTTCTAGAATCAGTAACTATGTTTTCTCCAAAATGCCTCCTGATGGGGTCATTCAACTTTAGACATGAATACCAGTTAGAGATACTGCATACTCTCTTTGAGAAGCTCTCTCAACCTTAAGACACACATCAGATGCCTTCATCAATTGAAGAGAACAAAGGTGACAAAAGGCAAGGTAATGTAAACTCCAGATCCACACATCTTCTAATCAGATTCTGGTTTCCCTTGCTCCTTATATACGTAGCACATGGACAATAACGCCTATGCTATGGGGCAGTGCCAGGGTTACAAAAGATCTTTCCGTTGGTAAAAAAGCAAAATATGTGCTTTTAATTATGAGACCTTGGAATAAAAAACTTCTTCTCTTCACATGTTCTCAATATCAGTGTTGATATTGAGTTTTGTTTTGTTTTTTTTTTCTCTTGTTTTTTGTTTTGTCTCTCTGATTTGGATTTTTCAGCCAGAGATCTTTGCAGCTGATGGAAATGAAATTGGTAGATGCTCTTCTTTCAGCAAAGAATTGCATTTGATTTTGTGTCTCTTGTAATCTTTGAATAATTTACCCTCTAACTCTGAAAACATGTGTCTAAAACCCAGCCTATGTATACATCTCTGACTGATGCATACTCCTGATGAATCAAAAACATATTGTAGAGTTTTGAAATCTCTCTCCTCAAAGATCTTCTTTGAAAGATTTCTGACACAGATTCCCCCAGCCTTATTTAGGGTATATCCTCTGCTTCTGTAAAATATTCATGTCTTTCTATTGCTCCTATGAATGACAGCTAGCCTTTTGTTCTAAAGATTCTAGCTTTTTAGATAGTATATATTTTCTACTCTTTCAACAAACTTATTTTAGTTTTTTGTTTTCGGACTTTTGAGAAAGAAAATATTTATGAAGTCTTTCAAATAATTGTAATAGAATGGAAATTAAAGGAATTTTTAAGAGGTAAACAAATGAGAGGAATAGAATATAAGGTGAGAGAAAGAAGGAGAGAAAAGGAATGAAAAAATAAAAGCATAAATCCAAATAACAGCAGGTGCTTCCCAAGTGGTGCTAGTGGCAAAAAGCCTGCCTGCCAAAGCAGAAGACGTAAGAGATGTGGGTTTGATCCCTGGGTTGAGAAGATCACCTGGAGGAGAGTATGGCAACCCTCTCCAGTATTCTTGCTTTGACAATCCCATGGACTGAGGAACCTGGTGGGCCTCAGTCCATAAGGCCGCACAGATTTGGACACGACTGCAGTGATTTACACACACAAAGGAAAGCAGAAGTAAATATCGAACTATTTCACATTTTATTATTAAAGAATCTGAAGCATAAATAAAGAAAATAACTGGCTCTGAGTCGAACACATAGTCAGTGGGGAAAAAAAGAAAAACAGATGAGAAAAGGAGGGAAAGAAAGTTACAACTAAATATGCTGAAAGCTTGAGGGTTCAGCTAGCAAAGACAAAGTTAAAAAGGCATCTCTTGGCTAGGTTGCTTATTCCTTAAAATGCATCCTTGATTTTGTCCATAATATATTGCCCAGGATGTACTAATCAGGTGAAGATCAGTTTCTTAGATCCCAAGTTCTTCTGAAAGTTTCACCTAACCTGACCCTCTGCTGACCATGGAAGCTGCCTCATTTATGAAAAAAGATTGTGTAAGTGTTTTATATCTGCCCCATAGGCTGCCACAAGTTATATGATCTCATTAGAGATCTTTGATTGACTAGTGGACAAGAAAATTGCAAAATTTCTCTATTGTCTGAGTTGCAGCAGAAAACAAAAACACTTCCATTTCACTAAGTACTAGAAAGTGGTTGGGGGACAATTGGAAACTTTAGTAACATTGTCTTAAGATATTCTGTTGATAGTACAGCTTTAGCCTCTGATTTTGCTCTAAAACTTACCTTGTTGCTTAGGGTACCTCTAGCTGAGGAGGATTCTCCAGCTGCCTGAGGCTCGCTTGGCAAAACCATTTCTACTCACATGAAGACTTTTATTTCCTGAGCTGCTCCCAAACTCCTCCCCATACCAGACCACGGAGAGTTTCACATATCTGTAAACAGGGTTGTGCCCTGGGGCTCCCAAGATTGAGGCGGTCTCTCCAGGATTGTGAAATCAAGCCCTAGATTCTCATGTCTGAAAAAATGAGATAGTATTGAGGAGGATATTAGCAAAAACTGCATGTGTGTGTGTGTGTGTGTGTGTGTGTATTTGGGGTGGAGAATTCAGAGGCTGGTCAGTATTCAATCACATTCTCTTAGAGCCATCTTGGGCACCTCACTCTTCCATGGCCTGAAATGAATAATAGTTGCCTTTATTTTTCTCAAAATACAGCAAAACTAATAAAACTCTCCCAAAGAAATATGGTTCTAAAGTTGAAATGATTCTCTAATGAATAAATTTTTCTTCATAATTCACCTGCATTTTTCAATTTTCATTATCAAACTGATCACGCTCTGTGCAAAAGGAAAGCAAGAAGCCCTTCAGGGAGTCATTAATAAATGCAGGAGGCAATGAACATTCCAAAATATCCAATTATCATCTTTAGAAAATGCTACTGTCTTTATCTGCCTCTTAATAACAACAATAGTATCATAAGGAGCATTAGTAACAGTGATAATAACATCTAATATTAATTCTGAGGATTATCAGTTGTATAATTTTATCACATTTTATCACATTTGCTTGGCACTTCTCCATTATAATCCTCATGACTTTAATACTCCTTTGAAAAGAGGATCATACTGGGAATTGGCCCCATAAGAATTTAACTGTAGAAATTACTCAGGATAGAACTAACAGGGCAGAACTCCTCACTGCCCCAGGTGGTTCTGGACTTCCTGGATCCTGGAGGACACCAGGACCAGGTAAGGGAGAAACGCTCTTAGAGAACGAGATCATGTACTAAGCTCTCAGTCACTGAACGTATATCTACATGATAATCCTGGACTAAGTTAATATCAGTGCAGATTACTCTGCTAATACTATAGACTCTAAAAGTATTGAGTTCCTTAACTCAGGTGAAATTCACCTCTGATTCATAATCATTCTGTTATTACTTTTGAAGTAGTTAAAATGTGAACTTGTTCTACTTTCAATAACTTAACCTTTTTAACCTTACCCCAGTGCTCACTATAAATGTGTCATCTTGCGGCTCAGTTTTGCTCCTATTTGTAATTTTCTTCTATATTGACAAATAGGGCTTTTGAGTAATTGAATCACTATAACTTCATTCCAGCTCCTCAGACAACAGCTTTTTGTTGTTGTTTTTGTTACTTATACAGGTTGAATGTTTACATCCCACATGGATTCTGATTTTCTGTCATAAACTGCCAGTGTGAGTATAAAACTAAACAAATTATACCATCTTTTTTATTATTTTAACATAAAAATAAAAGTATTGGACTCTTGTGGACTGTATCCTGCCAGGCTCCTCTGTCCATGGGATTCTCCAGGCAAGAATACTGGAGTGGGTTGCCATGGTTTAGTTACTAAGTCAAATCTGACTTGCAACCCCATGGACTGCAGCCCTCCAGGTTCCTCTGTCTGCGGAATTTCCCAGGCAAGCATAGTGGAGTGGGTTGCCATTTCCTTTCCCAGGGGCTCTTCCCAACCCAGGGATTGAACCTAGATTTCCTGCACTGCAGAGAGATTCTTTACCAAGTCACCAGGGAAATCCCTTCTTAACAATGACCCATAGCAATTCCTGTTCCAAGCTCAGGACTGTGATAGTATTGGTGAACTCTTAGCAAGCCCTTCCAGAGGTGGTAGGACTCAAGTCTCCCCACAAATCCCAGAAGGTTTAAATGATATTTTATACTCATTTTATTAAATGTCAGCAATGTGTCTTTGTTTTTTATAGAGTTAAGAAAAAATTTTGTTGTGAACCTATCTGAAATTAATTCAGAAAGACTGATGAACCTGAAAGCAGTATTAAAATGGGAATAAGCTTTCTTGTACACAGTATTATTAAATTTGTCTTAGCTAGGCTAGTGTCTCTTCTGACAGACTTCTAAAGTAGCTACTGATTTGAGTAATAGGTAGCTACATACCATGAAAGACCCAAAGAATCATTTCTGTTAGATTTTAAAGATCAAATAAAAACTTGAGCAAAAGTCGTGTGGCTCATGTAAAAAAAGAATGTAAATCGCTCATTAGTATACACTGTATATGCGTGCTTTTGTTCTTCTTCTTCATATATTGAGTTGGCCAAAATGTTTATTTGGGTTTTTCCATGACACCTTAAGGATAAATCCAAATGAATGTTTTGACCAGTCTGATACTTTGTCTTCAGATTAAACCCGTAGTAATTCTTTAACCTTCTACCCTGAGTGTCATCCCCACCCTGCCCAACCCATTTAATCTGTCTCCCACAACATAGATAGTTCAACATTCCCCAGAAAATCTGCCTGACTTAGCCTTGGCCAACACATGAACTACTTTGGAAACAGTGTACAACACGGTCCCCCATAGGGATGCTCTAGTTGTCCAATATAACAGCATGTAAAAGACTCTGGTACTGTCTTTTGTTTAGTGGACAGTCTATAAGTACTTTTATTGTCTTACATTCAATATTCTTAAACACTTCCTATAGTTGCACAACCCTTCATAGTTTACAAATACTTATCCTTATATGATTAAATTTAATTTCATAACCACACTGCTTGTTAAGTGATAATATTTCCAGCTTCAAAATGAAGAAATTGCCATTAGGGGTAGGGAAGGGAACATCCAATGCCACACGAAGAAGAGTTAAAACTCACCCTTCATCTGTTGGTCTCAAGTTATACAATATGGTTGGCCCCTGCTCAATTATATACGTTTATATTCTTAATCCTAAAATTTAACCATCTTTCTATTCCATGTTTTATTTAACAATGTATTATCCCCAGGTGTTCTCTTATTATTTAATGAGTATAGTTCATTTCTCCCCTATTAAGCTAATAGAGGCCATTCCTAACTCTTGAGCTAGAGTGTTAAATCAACTCAATGATCTTTAATTTAAAAGACATTAAGCTTGTGGCTTATTTCTGCTCAAAAGAGTTATTACAGAATGGAATTAGTAATATTCCCCTTTCATTTTTTATGGGCCAACTCTAATGCAAGACCACAGGGAAGTACATGGAACAGTTCTTATAAATGCCACTCTTTATATACTGCACAAAGGATGATTTGGTACAGGAAGAGGAAAGTATGTTCTGAGAGCAGGGAAATATCTCTGCCCAATTCAAATCACACCAAAAATGTGAAAAAAACAATTATTTTTTCATAGTCATAACCGAGCCTTTACAGAAGAGATTTTTCCTCTCTTAAACTGGCAGACCCTAACCCTCTGCAGTGACCTGGCTGGAACACATATCTGGATGAGCTTCCTCCGTATCTCTTTGGTCTTCATAGTATAGACGATGGGGTTTAGCACAGGGGGTATAAGAAGATAGGCATTAGCCATGAGAGCGTGGGTCAGTGGTGAAAGGTGCTTTCCAAAACGATGAATGACAGACACCCCAATGAGTGGCACGTAGAAGATGAGAACAGCACAGATGTGGGAAACACAGGTGTTGAGTGCCTTCAGCCGGCCCTCCCCTGACGCAATGGCCATCACTGTTCGAAATATGAATGCGTAGGAGAGGAGGATGGAGAGGGAGTCAGAACCCTTGGTGAAGATAACCGCAACAAGGCCATAGAGACTGTTGACCCGGATGCTGGCACAGGCGAGGCTCATGACATCTTGGTGGAGGCAGAAGGAGTGGGAGAGGATATTGGAGCGGTAGAAGGGGAGCCGCTTGATGAGGAAGGGCACTGGGAAGACCACAGAGATGGCTCTTGTCAAGATGACTGCCCCTGTTCTGCAGACCACACCATTGGTGAGGATGGTGCCGTACCTGAGGGGTTTCCAGATTGCCACAACCCGATCAAAGGCCATGGCCACCAGCACGCCAGATTCAATGGCTGAGAAGGTATGGATGAAGTACATCTGAACAAGGCAGGCATCAAAGGCGATGGACTTGTAGTTAAACCAAAATATGCCTAGCATGGAAGGCATAGTACAAAGGGCAAGTCCCATATCTGCCAGTGCCAGCATACACAGAAAGTAATACATGGGGGTGTGCAGGGACAGTTCAGACTTGATGGTAGAGATGATGACACCATTGCCAAAGAGGGCAATGACATATATAGCACCCAGTGGGAATGCCATCCAGTAATACTTTAGTTCAAGCCCTGGAATTCCAGTTAAGACAAAGTAGAGGTGTTGGAAGTGAGAGTGGTTATTATCTGCCATGAAGTCAATGTAACACAGGAGGGAAATTTTGAGATCCTGATGTGTGTCTTCCTAAGAATGCAATGACAAGTATTAACAATATATTAGAATCTGATCTTCCTCAGAGTAGAACCATTTTATTTTTACATGGGTGAGAGAGAGTTTAAGGGAGGGCTGAGTCTCTGAAATTACTCTTCCAAGATATATCCTGTGGAGGAAACTTCTACTGTCCCAATGAAAAAGTTTCACCAAGTCAAATAAGTCATATTTAGTTTAAAACACACTGCATTAGATAAAATATTTTGCTTTCTGCAGTCCATTTCTCCCTCTTTCTCATCCATATCTTACAAGCTGTTGAGTCAGAGGCTGAGGACACAATAACTAAGACAGAATCAGTATAAAACAAGAATTAGTTGACTGCTCACAAAGGATGTCATTTCCACCCATCACTCTCCTTATGCCCAGTACTGGAACTCTCATGAAGGCAACAGGCCTTGTACGTAAGTCAGGGATGGACATGCCCAGGGCACATGCCTGTGCTTGCATCTGAGCATGACCACCTTCATTTCCCCTGAGCCTGGATGTGGACTCCATTATTCTCAACCCAGGAACCTCAGACAGCAACTTCTGATCATAGAAAATGAAATGTATTTGTCATCTCTAATCTAATGAACTCTAGAAAGGGGAGTAAGTTATATTTAGGAAAGCAATAGCAGCAATTCTTTTTTCAGACTAACTCATTTTGTCCAAAAGGAAGTGAGGCTCGTCTGAAGCCTTTTTTTGGAATCAGGATCATCTGGAAATTGTATTACTAAAGGCACAGTGATCATTCACATAATGCCATTTATACTCTCAGAGGGCCAGTACAGAGGTCCTAGTAGAGATTTGGAAGAAACATGCTGATATTTCTAGAATCAGTAACTATGTTTTCTCCAAAATGCCTCCTGATGGGGTCATTCAACTTTAGACATGAATGCCAGTTACAGATACTGCATACTCTCTTTGAGAAGCTCTCTCAACCTTAAGACACACATCAGATGCCTTCATCAACTGAAGAGAACAAAGGTGACAAAAGGCAAAGTAATGTAAACTCCAGATCCACACATCTTCTAATCAGATTCTGGTTTCCCTTGCTCCTCATATACGTAGCACACGGNGCTCAGCTTTCTTCACAGTCCAACTTTCACATCCATACATGACCACAGGAAAAACCATAGCCTTGACTAGGCGGACCTTAGTCGGCAAAGTAATGTCTCTGCTTTTGAATATACTATCCAGGTTGGTCATAACTTTTCTTCCAAGGAGTAAGCGTCTTTTAATTTCATGGCTGCAGTCACCATCTGCAGTGATTTTGGAGCCCTAAAAAATAAAGTCTTCTTCTTTTTTCCCCTGTTCCTTGTTTCTTTTACTTTGAATGAGAAATCACTTTCTCTTATGTCTTGTCAGCTTCTTTAGAAAATATTAGTCTAATAATACTTAGCACTAACCAAATTTGAATTAGACAGATCTCTTAAATGATTTAATTGCTACATAAATTTGATATTTATGAAAGCCATATGAGAAATCATAATCATGAACAGCCAAAAGTGCATTTGAAATAATTTGTAAGCCTGTATAATATATCTTGTCTATCCTTAAGCAGTTTTCATACTGTCAAGATAATTTTCAGCATTCATGAGTGTATTTTTCCCAAAACATATTCTTTCTTATTGACTCATTCTTAATATGCTTCTGAGGCCTTTCATGAAAGATAAAGTAGCTTAATATTTACTCTTTGGAGTGTATGTTCCATTTGACTACAAACTATCTCCTTAACTAGTAGCAAAAAGTACAATCCAATTTTGGAATTTGGCAGTGTCATTAAATATTTCCAGATGAAAATTCAGAAGAAAGGCTATAAAGTGCAGTTGCCTTTCTGTTCTAGAACATTGACTTCACCTTTTCTTTCAACATGGCTTTTTGCTCTCTGGGAGGAAGATGGTGGGAGACCAGTTGCTGCTTTGGTTCACAGGTTGGTTATATCACATCTTCATATAGGGAAAATGTGACTCAACGGAAGGCAGAGTGCCTGACACTTTGCCTTTAAATGCTGATGTGCAAACGAAATGGTTGAAAATTATTTTAAAGGAGAATTCACAGCTGGTAACAAACAAAACTTGCATCTTGTGCATGCTAGGAGTGAAAGACCCTCAAGAAAAGGGACAAAAGTCAAATTCAAAATGAAAGGGGATAGTTTGTAGTCAAAAGGAACATACACTCCAAAGAGTAAATATGAAGCTGCTTTATCTTTTATGAATACTTTTGCTAAATTGAAATGATTTGTTTTTCTGACTTGCAGTTATCTTGCTTAAAATGTTTGAATGATAAATTTTTGGTATGTCTTTCTATCATGATTTAGCAGCTGCATCGCATTATCAGGTCTATATTGGTCAAAAACAGTGAAAAACAAGATATATTAAACTTGTGGATTATCTAGTCATTAATATCTCTGTCCCATAGCACTAAGCAATTAAAATTAATAATCATGTGTATAAATAGACTATACTATTTCTTTTTCATTAATACTAACTCCACTGTGTGGGTACCAATGGAATAAAAATAGAGCTTTGTGTTTTTGCAACTATATTATATGTTTGTTTTGTTTGTTCAGTTTTGATTTATTTTAGCAGATATGGTCAATATTTTTCAAAGCTCTTCATTTCATTCATGTAAAACAAATTAATATTGGGTTGAACTTTGTTTTCAAAAGCTTTCTATATAACCATGTGTAACTTTACCTTTCATCCACCAAATTGTTTAAGACTTTTTAAAAGATATGTATATATAGAAAAAAAATATGATCAAGAGTAACTACTAATCTCTTTAATGATAAAATCTTTGAGTATCTATATGGAATATGTCATGAGCTTTTTCTTATATCAGTGGCTAAAGTTCAGATAGTTAATCCTGTAAATTTTCACTTTTCAGGAAAAAAATATGCATTTTAATGTATTGTTAATAAATGAACATTACTAAAAATACTAGCCTTTTTAATACTATAATATTCATATGAAGTATCAAAAGTAGTAAAAATCATAGAAACATAAAATAGAATGGTGGTTACCTAGAGCTTTAGGAGAGGAGAAAAAGAAGCTGCTCTTTAATGGTTATAGAGTTTCAGATTCAGAAGACAAAATATTAAAGAAATCTATTTCACAACAATGGAAATTTACTTAATACCACTAAACTATACACTTAAAAATGGTTAACATGGTAGATTTCCTTATATGTTTTCTATCAAAATAATAGATTTAGAAATGAAATAAATATTAAAATACATATAAGAAAAGTTAAATGTGTTATGTACTGTACAAGGAGCTCAAACCAAGATAAGGCTTTTAAAATCAGGAGGATCACTGTTAGCTGGTAGAGTGCGGGGAAGACTGAGGAAATTTAATGTATGAAGTGAAATTTAATTTAATACTGTGTGTATGTTAATCCCCAAACTCCTAGTTTATCTCTCCCCCAAGCTTTTTCCCTTTGTTAACCATATTTTTTTTTCTGTCTCTGAGTCTGTTACTGTTTTTTAAAGAAATTAATTTGTATTCTTTTTTTTTTATTCCACATACATGTGGTATCTTCTGATAATCTTAAATGGTCTTCCTTCTTCCACTTTTGCCTGCTATATCCATTCCTACTTTACATGGCAGGTAGATGTAACTTTTTAAAATCACAAATCATATCTTTACATTTCTCTACTTTGAAAACACCCAAGGGTATTTCCTTGGACTTCAAACAAAACTTCGTCTTGCCTCACTGCTTTGAGAAGTTGCCTGAAACATGCTTTGTCCATATCAGCACATGGCTATTTCATTCTCAATATTTAGATCTCAGTTTAATATAATCTTCAGAAATATCACCCTTTGTATAGTATTCAACCACTGTCCATTCATTATTCCATGGTCTTTTTCTGTCTGTTTTATAGACCTTAGACAGAGCCATCTGGAATTGTCTGAATTGTTTATTCATTTATTGTCTATCACTCTCCCCACTGGAAGATCCATGAAACAAGCCACCTGACTATTCTTGTTTACTCCCTTGTTTACTACAGTAGCCTATAACATCTGGCATATATCAAGTGCTCATAACTCATCTTTGAGAGAAAACCACTTTGAACAACAAAGTGGGAAGACTGGAGGCCTGACGTTGATGTGCACATACAGCAAATAATAGGAGTTATGCATATTCTGGACACTTCACTAACCTTACATACAAACTCTTTTTCAGTTCAGTTCAGTTGCTCAGTCGTGTCCAACTCTTTGCGACCCCATGAATCGCAGCACGCCAGACCTCCCTGTCCATCACCATCTCCCGGAGTTCACTCAGACTCACGTCCATCGAGTCCGTGATGCCATCCAGCCATCTCATCCTTGGTCGTCCTCTTCTCCTCCTGCCCCCAATCCCTCCGAGCATCAGAGTCTTTTCCAATGAGTCAACTCTTCGCATGAGGTGGCCAAAGTACTGGAGTTTCAGCTTTAGCATCATTCCTTCCAAAGAAAACCCAGGGTTGATCTCCTTCAGAATGGACTGGTTGGATCTCCTTGCAGTCCAAGGGACTCTCAAGAGTCTTCTCCAACACCACAGTTGAAAAGCATAGATTCTTCGGCGCTCAGCTTTCTTCACAGTCCAACTTTCACATCCATACATGACCACAGGAAAAACCATAGCCTTGACTAGGCGGACCTTAGTCGGCAAAGTAATGTCTCTGCTTTTGAATATACTATCCAGGTTGGTCATAACTTTTCTTCCAAGGAGTAAGCATCTTTTAATTTCATGGCTGCAGTCACCATCTGCAGTGATTTTGGAGCCCAAAAAAATAAAGTCTGACACTGTTTCCACTGTTTCCCCATCTATTTCCCATGAAGTGATGGGACCGGATGCCATGATCTTCGTTTTCTGAATGTTGAGCTTTAAACCAACTTTTTTGCTCTCCTCCTTCACTTTCATCAAGAGGCTTTTTAGCTCCTCCTCACTTTCTGCCATAAGGGTGGTGTCATCAGCATATCTGAGGTTATTGATATTTCTCCCGGCAATCTTGATTAAACTCTTTTTACTGATGAGGAAACTGAAGCTTGGAGATGTGAAGGGGCTTGTCCTGTATTATAGATAGAAAGTAGCAAAGCAAGGGGTTTTGCCTAAATAGGTCTAAATATGAAAGTCATAATGCCATATTGTGGGCTCCTGAAATATGATAGCAGATGACAGACATGTTGGTCTGAGATAAAGAAGTATCCATGAATGGTTTAATTCTGTCCCTTCCTTCAACCTATTAGGTCAGAATCACTTATCACATTAGAAATTAGTTATCCTGAACATTAGGAAGATCAGAGTACAGAGATATGGGACCATTGCTATGGTTTAGAGATGAGAGAAGAGACAACTCTGGATCCCAAAGGCATGAAAATATAGGGAATGGTACATTGAATTGAACAGGGAACCTGTGATAGGACTGGCTATGGGACTGTGGGTGTTCTGAGGAGGTAAAACTGACTTTATCAAGGTCCTAGTCCCAATCCCCAGGGATTAAAAAAAAGCTTCAGTTGGAGAGTTTGAGGGCAGCCTCCAGGTCCAATAGATCACACCTACTGGAATTTTCTGGGAGGAAATGAGATGAAGGATGCAGTAACTTGAATCTAGGAGAAATTTAGTTGTACCTTGGGGATAAAGACATTAATGTACAATCTCTTCAAGAGGAGTAAAAGTAACAGGGATGAGCTAGTATAAACCCACAAGCTGGAGTCTGGTTACCCCAGGTCTGCCTTAGGGATTACAGGAACAAAAACATCCCTGAAAGTCTTCAGGTAGGGGAGGAGCAGTGGGTGGCAGGACACACATGAGTCCCTAGGTTCTTTACAGACATTTGGGCTAATTATGTCCAAGGTGTGAAGGAAAAGCCGCAAGCTGGTATGGGGAGTGGGAGTGTCTGATACTTGATCCACAAGACAACAGCACATTTGTAAAGAATGAGAAATGTTAAGGAGAATGAGAAAGGGCAAATGTAGGGAAGAGAGAGAAAAACAGTGAGCCCAAATGACTTGATTTGGGCCAGAAGAGTGAGGGGATCCAGTCAAGCTCACTGCTGTATTTCGGAGAGATCTGACTTTATGTATAGCAGAGTGAGTGTGGTTGGGGATGAGCATCAAACCATAACATGGATAAAAGGTCATTCAACAGCCCTCTTGGAATGGATTATTTGAATTGATTCAGCCCTTAAGCCTAAAGTTACAAAGCAAAGTGAGTAAGTGATCTTTGGAGAGATGGAACCTGTACCCTTAGAGCCACTAGCACCTTGTTGTACTCCACTGAGCTCATGGCAATTAGTCAAACAAAGACAAGCAACAAATCCAGGTGTCCCTGTGGACTAAACCTGGGATACTCTCTGGAGCTCATTATCTGCTCTTAAAAAAAAAGGTTTGGGAGAGGTTGTAAACTGCCAAAGAGCAATAAGGCCAGGACAAAACAGGGCATCAGAACGTAGTGGGCCTATGAGCTCAGGGTTAGTGTGGGGTGGAAAGAGACTTGTTTTACAGGCTGTGAGAGCAGGACTTTATGCTGGAGGTGGAAGGATTCTTCTATTCCAGCTACAGTTAAAAAGTTATCGTGATGCTTCCTCTGGGTAGAACCACAGACCCATAACTCACTACAGCATTCTCAGGATCCCCATGGGGCTCTGGCAACAAAAGACTGGACACCTGTGCTCTACTTTCATGTACCCCACACCCCACCCACTCCCCCAGAAGCTGTACAACAAGGGTAGCATAAGAATACATCTGAGGCAGTCCAAAGTGTGTGAGGGTCACTGGAAGAACCAAGTGAGTGAACTGCACAAATGGAGAAGCAGATGTGAAAAAGGACCATAAGATTCGAGGTAAAAGTGATAAAGTAAATGGGGAGAGGGTAGTAATTGGGGAGATGAAACAAGAATGAAGAAAGCAGAAAGAGAAATAGGTGTGAAAGTTACTGTTTCTGAGCCTGAGAGGGCAGAAAGAAGATAGGGTAAAGAATTTGGCCACTTACAGAAAGTTACTTCCATTTTTGAAGCATGGAAATGTAGATGTGGGTTGGAGAATTGGGATGGAGCAGTAGAAAGTTTAGAAAAGCACAATTCCATTTATAAGGAGCTATGGGCTTAGAATCTGGACAATGAGAGCAATTTTTATATAAGCAGACTTTAAAACAGCTCATGGAACTCAACAAATATATTTCATGTATAATGGAAAGATACCATTATTATAGGAATGAAAAATATAAACGATGATATATTTATACAGCTCAGAGAGTAGCAGGCAGGCATGGAAAGTGTTGTAATAGTGCACTAGTTTATGCTAGAGGGATGCATAGAGTTCAGAAAATAATAAGTGATTTGTTTTCAGGGAGTAATATATTAACATTAGCAGGCCTATGGGAACCAGTAGCAGATGAATTCTTGTAAGAATAAGTTGTTTCCTGAGATGGATAATGGAGTGAAGATAGAAATAACTGTCCATGCAAAGACATGGATTCTGAACCAGCATGTAGTATTCAGGACTGGGTTAAAGTCTTGGAGACTAGGCATAAAGGACTCTAACAGTTACCACCATAATTTAGAGATAGGAAGTCACTTGAAGCTTTGAAGACCAAATATATCAATGAGAGATGTCTTAAAATTAATATAGTATAGTTCTTAACTGTATAACCCACAAGGACCTACTATATAGCACAGGGAACTCTGCTTAATATTATGTGGCAGGCTGGATGGGAGGGGAGTTTGGAGGAGAATGGATACATGTACAGGTATGGCTGAGTCTCTTTGCTATCCACCTGAAACTATCACAATATTTTTTAATCAGCTATACTCCAATAGAAACTAAAAAGTTATTGGAAAAATTAATATAGTATAGTTCTAAGCTTCAGTTCAGCTCAGTTCAATTCAGTCACTCAGTCATGTCAGACTCTTTGCAACCCCTGGAATCGCAGCACGCCAGGCCTCCCTGTCCATCACCAACTCCCGGAGTTTACTTAGGCTCACATCCATTGAGTCGGTGAAGCCATCCAGCCATCTCATCCTCTGTCACCCCCTTCTCCTCCTGCCCCAATCCCTCCCAGCATCAGGGTCTTTTCCAATGAGTCAACTCTTCACATGAGGTGGCCAAAGTATTGGAACTTCAGCTTTAATATCAGTTCTTCCAGTGAACACCCAGGACCTATCTCCTTTAAAATGGACTGGTTGGATCTCCTTGCATCCAAGGTACTCTCAAGAGTCTTCTCCAACACCACAGTTCAAAAGCATCAATTATTTGGTGCTCAGCTTTCTTCACAGTCCAAATCTCACATCCATACATGACCACTGGAAAAACCATAGCCTTGACTAGATGAACCTTTGTTGGAAAAGTAATGTCTCTGATTTTGAATATGCTATCTAGGATGGTCATAACTTTTCTTCCAAGGAGTAAGTGTCTTTTAATTTCATGGCTGCAATCACCATCTACAGTGATTTTTGGAGCCCTAAAAAATAAAGTCTGATACTGTTTCCACTGTTTCCCCATCTATTTTCCCTTACTGGTGGCCCAAATCTGGATGGTGGAGCTTGGGGAATCTTGAAAATTCAATAGCAGTATCTGCTATTCCCTATGGGTGGGCTGGCTTTCTGCCTACCTTACACTCCTGATAAGATTAGCAGGGGTCCTTTCCCCCAGATTCTTCAGAGCAAAGCTAAATCCCATGGGTGTCCTCACAAAGACAGAGTATGAGAAAGAATCTGAATATACGGAGTAGCAGAATGATCCCTGCCTTGCTTCAACTAGCCACAAATTTGAGACCAAAAATAGAGAGCTTATTATCAAAAGGTAGACTCTATAATTTACGAAACCATTTTTGTTCCCTGGTTGTTTCATTTCTCATTCCCACATGTGACACCCTTTTTAAAATGTTTCTTATATGCCTAGGTCTCTTGCATATTCAAATTTCATAACGTATCTGATTTGATATCTTACTTTGTCATATGGATATACCACCTGCCTCCAGCAGATTCATTAGTTCTTGGCCCTGAAAATATCTCTTTCAGTAGATTCAAGGTTAATATGGAGACAAACAGAGGTCTCTCAGGAAATGGAGGGGCAATCATCACCTTGGAGAAAAGTCCAATCCCTTAGCCATTTCTTCCTACTGTGACTTATCCCCTATGACCTAACTTAGCAATTTCTCAAATTGGCCACTTCTAATTCTGTAGCATTCATCTGCAGCAGAAGACCCTGTCTGATGCATAAATTTTTCGATGCTGGCCTGGTAAGTAGCAAAGAGAATTTTAGTGAGAGCCCTATAGCCAGTCTTGGTCTGGACACAACTGTAAACTGAGAAGATTTGTTCATAATACTCTGCCATCTCTGTATGTCTGCTCCAATCTGCTCCAATCTCCCCATTGCACCAGCCTCAAATCTTCCCTATAACCAAATATCCCATGTTCTATCTCTTTAGTAGCCTGAGCCACTTGTATTTCAAATGGCAGGGAACGAAGCCAGTAATGAGTGAAACTTGTCCTCTCCTCAAAAACATCATTAAGTATTTATACACATCTTTTGTTGATAATGTCCCCACTTTCAGTTTTGAATCACAGAAATAAATCTATAGAAAGCAAGATTTCAGTATAAGAAAAATGGAACTTATACTTGTCTTTGTAGTAACCTATCAGATATTTGAAGTAAAATATGGATTAAAAAATGCCCTAAGTAAAATATTGATAAAAACGAGTGATGTGAGATGTGATTATTAGATACACGTTTATGTTACCTGCCTTTCTGATGGGTGCAGATGTATGCTTGTGTGCTGCATACTGGGGGAAGTTTCTGAACATCTGAGGAATATGTGCATGTGAAGAGGTAGACTTATCATTGTCTGCAGGTGTGTTTATGGAAAATGATTGAGTCTTTGTATTTGCTTGGCTCTAATGGTGTAAAGCAGCAGAAGATTTGTTAAGGGCACTTGCCATTCACAATCTGTGGAGATGAGTGTATGTATGATAAGACTACACTAATACATGAATGTATGGGTGCTTTTGTTCCACATGTATTTTCATGTGAATATGTGTATACGTATCAGTACATATTCAGAAGTGCTTCCAGCTAGGGAATGAGCATTTTGTATCTCTCCATGGTTGAGTGTTTGCATGAGTATGCATTATATTTTATCAGTTGATACAATGCCGCTTTTCTAATTTTGCTTTTGTCACATGCACTTTTAGTGTCATACTCAAGAAGTTATCACCAATTCCTATGTCATGACGGAGAAGGCAATGGCACCCCACTCCAGTACTCTTGCGTGGAAAATCGCACGGACGGAGGAGCCTGGAAGGCTACAGTGGCTCGGACACGACTGAGCCACTTCACTTTCACTTTTCGCGTTCATGCATTGGAGAAGGAAATGGCAACCCACTCCAGTGTTCTTGCCTGGAGAATCCCAGGGATGGGGGAGCCTGGTGGGCTGCCGTCTATGGGGTCGCACAGAGTCGGACACGACTGAAGTGACTTAGCAGCAGTAGCAGCCTATGTCATGAAGCTTTTCCCTTATATTTTCATTTAGCAGTTCCAGGTCTTACATTTAAATAGTTTAACCTTTTTGAGTTGATTTTTGTTTGCAGTATAAGAACCAAGTATAATGTAATATTTTGTATGTGAATACATCTGTTAAGATCTGATTGGATTATTTGAATTTATAATGCTTATGACATCCAAGTAGAGACTTGGGTGAGCTAAATATAGAATTATCTGGGGATATATTTATGATTCATCAATTTATAAAGTTTCGTTGAAGTCAGGAGGAATGTCACTGAGGAAAAAGGAAATAGCCAAATAAAGATTCTCAAAAATACCAGTGTATAAATTGGATGGGAAAGGGCATGGAGAACTAAGAATATAAATTCTGAGAGGTAGAATTAAAAAGAAAAGGAGAAAGTGTTTCATAAGAGCCAAAGCTCATTGAGATATACATCAGTTTAGGAAATGTAAGTGCCCCTAGATTTGGTAATAAAGGAGTAATGGATGACGATTGAGAGCAGTTAAAGTGAATTGAAACGTGTGTTGAGGAAGCACAGAAGTCAGATTGCCCGGGACTGGGAGGAGCAGAAAACATATTTAGGGACTTCCCTGGTGGTCCAGTGGCTCAGACTCCATACTCACGATGGTCAGGGAACTAGATCCCACATGCTGCAACTTAGTTTGCATGCTGCAACTAAGATCCTGCGTAGCCAAATACATTTAAAAAAGAAAAAAAGAAAATGCGCTCCTAGGAGTATAGACCCCCTTATGGGTGTTTTTCGTTAAACGAGGGAGCAAATTAGGAAAAAACAGTGAAAAAACAGGGTTGAGGAAAATGGGAAAATAATTTAAAGAGAGAATCAGAGCTTTGTGGACAGCTATAGAAAGCGCTCCAAGGCAAGGGATGACTATGGCATAGCTACCAGAATGAGTATGTGTATGTGTGCCTGGGGCAGGAGAGGGAGGGGGCAGGCAGTTGTAGAAAGCCTTATGCAAATGTGTCATAAGGTTAAATAAATCTTTCTAATCCATTTTCAGTTTCCAGAGTTCAAAGTGGGATCCTGAAGCATGTCAACATTCCTCACCCACTCAACTCCCAATGCCAGCACTTTGATGGCCCCCACCTTCCTGCTGGTGGGCCTGCCAGGCCTATCGGCTGCACCCTCCTGGTGGGCAGTACCCCTCATCACTGTCTACCTTCTGTCTGCCCTGGGCAATGGTGTTATCCTCTGGATCATTGCCCTGGAGCCCACACTGCACCGCCCAATGTACATCTTCCTCTTCCTGCTCAGCATGTCTGATGTTGGCTTGTCCACAGCCCTGATGCCCACCCTGCTGGGTCTTGCCTTTGCAAATACTCATGCTGTCTCTGCCTCAGCCTGCCTCCTCCGGATGTTCTTTGTCCATGTCTTTTCTGTCATGGAGTCCTCTGTCTTACTTGCCATGGCTTTGGATCGGGCACTGGCCATTTGCCGCCCTCTCCACTACCCAACACTCCTCACCAGTGGTGTCATCAGCAAGATCTGCGTGGCCATTGCTCTCCGATGCCTGGGTCTCCACCTGCCCCTGCCATTCCTCCTGGCCCACATGCCTTACTGCCGTCCACAGGTCCTGACCCATTCTTACTGCTTGCACCCAGATATGGCCCGTTTGGTCTGCCCCGGAGGTGGGAGAGCAGTGTACAGCCTCTTTGTGGTCCTGTCTGCCGTGGGCTTGGACCCTCTGCTTATTTTCTTCTCCTATGGCCTAATTGGCAGGGTGTTGCAAGGTCTGGGATCCAGTGAGGATCGCTGGAAGGCTGGCCAAACCTGTGCTGCCCGCTGCGCTGCTGCGCTTCTCTTCTATGTGCCAGTGGCCCTCCTGGGCCTCACTGATCGTCTCAGGATGCCAGTCCCTCAGCCTGCCCGTACACTTCTTTCCTATGTCCACTTCCTGCTTCCCCCATTGATAAACCCTATTCTTTATAGTGTCAAGATGAAGGAGATGAGAGAGAGAATCCACAAGAGATTGCAGCCCAGGAAGGTGGGTTGTGCTTAGTGAGAAAGATGTTTCCTCCATATTTGGTGGTTACCTGACATAAAGTTTTCCATGACTGAGAGCTCAGTTCATCATGCATAAAACGTCGTTCAGGCACACAAAAGTGCATGTACACAGATGTATATTTCTGTCCCTTGAAGTGTTCATGTGTATACTGATGAAAGTTTAGGAGCCCTAGAGAAGGGGAGTGGTCTATTGTGAGCCCCTATTAACATCACATCCATGGCCCAGAAACAGTCAGAATCTAAGTCTTGTCACAACCATTCAGGTGTGTTAGGAGTGTGCGTTTTCTGCATGTCCACCAGAATTCCCTGTTACCATTATTCTCAAATTCTCATCAGTTTTATTAGTGAACTTTACTTTACATCAGATTTTCCTAATAGAAACAGTGTCTTTCATGTATCTGTAGGCTATTTTGTTTCTTCCTCTATGAATAGTCTCTTCAAAAAGCCTTCATCCATTTTTCTACTGGATTGTTTATGGTTTTAAAAACAAATGTGCAAGAAATCCTTTATATAAAATCCTTTTTATACCTTTGCCAATATAGTATTTGCCTTTTTCATTATTTAAGCAACCAACTCTCAAGTAAATACAGTTTTACATAATCAAATCCATTTTTATATATCTTTTTTAATTTTTGTTTTTCATGTGTTGCTTTTAAAACAAGTGTCTTTAACCTGTTCTGTACGTATTCTTTTAAGCCTTTTTAAAAGAACTGTTATAATGACTTTTCTTTCTAAGTCCAATGTTATGTTAACAAGGTAATTATGTACTTATGGTAGCATTATCTATTAAATACATTCTCTTTTTCTCACTGAAATAAAAAACTATGTATGTCATATATTTGGATTCCCTGGTGGCTCAGATGACAAAGAATCTACCTGTAGTGCAGGAGACCTGGTTCAATCCCTGGTTTGGGAATATTCCCTGGTAAAGGGAATGGCAACCCACTCCAGGATTCTTGCCTGGAGAATCCCATGAATAGAGGAGCTTAGCAGACTACAGTCCATGGGGTAGCAAAGACTCAGACATGACTGACTAAGCCCCATATATGTCATATTTCAGGTGTATGTATGGAGATGGACTTTGCTTTAGAAATCTTCTTATGGAATATGATATATATATGTGAAAAAGCTGGCTTAAAACTCAACATTCAAACAATGAAGATCTTGGCGTCTGGNAGAGGAGCTTAGCAGACTACAGTCCATGGGGTAGCAAAGACTCAGACATGACTGACTAAGCCCCATATATGTCATATTTCAGGTGTATGTATGGAGATGGACTTTGCTTTAGAAATCTTCTTATGGAATATGATATATATATGTGAAAAAGCTGGCTTAAAACTCAACATTCAAACAATGAAGATCTTGGCGTCTGGTCCCTTCACTTTATGGCAAATAGATGGGGAAACAATGAAAACAGTGAAAGACTTTCTTTCCTTGGGCTCAAAAATCACTGCAGATGGTGACTGCATGAAATTAAAAGACACTTGTTTCTTGGAAGAAAAGCTATGGCAAACCTAGACAGCATATTAAAAAGTGGAGACACCACTTTGTCGACAAGGGTCTGTCTATATAATCAAAGCTATTGTTTTTCCAGTAGTCATATACAGATGTGAGAGTAGGACCATAAAGAAGGCTGAGCACTGAAAAATGGATGCTTTCAAACCGTGGTGCTAGAGAAGACTCTTGAGAGTCTTGGACAGCAAAGGAGATCAAACCAGTCAATTCTAAAGGAAATCAACCCTGAATATTCATTGGAAGGACTGATGCTGAAGCTTCAGTTCTTTGGCTACCTGATGCAAAGAGCTGACTCTTTGAAAATGACTCTGATGCTGAGAAGGGGATGACAGAAGATGAAATGGTTGGATGGCAACATCGACTCAATGGACATGAGTTTGAGCAAACTCCAGGAGTCAGTGATGGACAGGGAGGCCTGGTGTGCTGCAGTCCATGGGGTCACAGAGTTGGACAAAACTGAGCAACTGAACAACAATATATGTGTCATATATATTCACATATCACTGATCTATTAGACCAGCTTCATAGTGTGATTTGATTAATATGTGCTACAAAGTGATCCTCTTTCAAAAGCAATTAAAAACTCTGAAATTCTAACAAGAGTTACATTTTTAGTAGATTAAATATAACCAAATCAGCATTCAGGATAAGTTTCCACATCCAACAATTTATGTATTTCATTTATTAAGAACTTTTTTACACTTTTCAATAAAATTATTCATTTTATTTAAATCTATTTCTATGTAGTTTTTAAAATGTATGATTGTGTTGCTATCATAAATAAAACATTACCCCATCTCTGTGTGTGTGTGTGCTCAGTCATGCTCAAGGACTGTAGCCTGCCAGGCTCCTCTCTCCATGGGTTTCCCCAGGCAAGAATACTGGAGTGGGTTGCCATTTTCTTCTCCAGGGGATCTTCCCCACCCAGGCATCAAACCCATGTCTCTCGAGTCTCCTCCATTGGCAGGCAGGTTCTTCACCACTAGCACCACCTAGGAAGCTCTTAACATGTAACCACCTTGGAGAGTAAGGAGGAAAACTTTCTGTGGCCTGCATGGGTATTGAACCCACCTCCTTGGTGTTATTAGCACCAAACTCTAATCAACTGAGATACCTGGCCATTTCTATCTCCACATATATATTGCTAGATTGAGAAAAACATTTTTTATCTTGCATTAATGTATACTTTACCAAATTATCACAAAATTTTAGAAGCATTTTAAATTTTTTATATTTTATTTATATTTATTAATAGCATTCATACCTAAAAATAGATGATAAGTAATGTTCCCCTAATATTCATATAAATTATTTCATTTTCTTATTTTATTAAATTCATTGGAATCTCCAACCTGTTATGAAAGTTTAAGAGTGAACAAAAAATGTTGTTTCTCATTTTATTTAAATGGCATTAGTGTTTCATTCACTAGCACTGCTAGATGGTTGACTACTAGATCTTTGAATAAACTTTATAACACTTAAATAGTTCATTTATGTTGCATTAAAAAAATTTTTTTAATAAGCTTACTTAATGAATCCTATTAAATGCATTTTCAGCATTCACTAACACAATAATAGTCTACTTTAATATGTTGAACAGTTGAAACATCCTTGTTACTTGTGATTACAGAAGAACACATTTTAAATGAAAAGTGAAAAAATCAAATTTCCAGATCAAATCCATTTAGTGTCAAGATAAGAATACACAGTGATATATTAGAACATATTCTAGGAATACAGAAACAGTTATAGCCTCATATTTTATCAAACTATTCTTTCAGATATACTGTATATTCTCTTAATAAACTAATTAGATGGCAGTCTCTCAATTTCATGAAGAAGGCAATGGCAACCCACTCCAGTACTCTTGCCTGGAAAATCCCATGGACAGAGGAGCCTGGTAGGCTGCAGTCCATGGGGTTGCGAAGAGTTGGACACGACTGAGTGACTTCACTTTCACGCATTGGAGAAGGAAATGGCAACCCAGTCCAGTGTTCTTGCCTGGAGAATCCCAGGGATGGGGGAGCCTGGTAGGCTGCCATCTGTGGGGTTGCACAGAGTCAGACAGGACTGACGCGACCTAGCAGCAGCAGCTCTCAATTTCATTAATGAGAATACTGAGGGTGAGATTTTAAGAATGCTCCAAGTCTATAAAATTAGTTACTAAACAGAATTTATTTTCAGATTTTTCTTAATTCAAAACCCCTGCTACAAAATACTCTTTTAAAATTATTGAATGGAGAAATAGCATGGTCTTGAAGAACAATGATGAGGTCTCTGAGAAACTTTTTTTTCCCCAAAGCCCACTCTTTCCTCCTCCCTGGAACACCTACCTCCATCTTCCCGTTTCTTTACCGAGAGTAGAATGTTGTATAGAAAGAACGTGGAGTCACATTGGCCTAGCTTAGTCCATTATTCCTGAGTGATTTGGTGCTAGCTGTCCCATGTCTGTAAAACAGGTGTAATAAGGATTTCATGCAATCAAGTCTCTGTATCATAGTGTCTGAACATATAAAATATTCAATAAATGATAGTTTTCTGGAATTAATCATGGAAATTAACTATATTTAAACTTCGTATGCATATTCAATCTGAATAAAGAACTTTACAGTTGGAAGTTTCTTTGAGTTCCTACCACCTCATTGTATACAGGAAACTACTGAAAGCGTTTGAGTGGCTTTTTGTAACTGGGTGGTAGATGAACTAAATGCAGAATCACTGACTGCCTCCATGTTTTTATTACTTTACTAAGAGATGGGAGCAAAGAGCTTTTCATTTCACAGCAGGGCCTCAGCTGCTCTCCCCCCACCCCCACCCCACCTCC
>SJYX01012636.1:177133-192423 GCA_006410675.1 Oreotragus oreotragus | reverse complement strand
GCACTCTGTCCTGACCACTGGCCACACCCACATCAATCCTGCAATATCTTTGGTTTTCAGTGCTCACTATTACCATTCATAGCACCGTTCTCTCTCTGAAAATCATTCCACACCAACTTGAATGATAAGTTTCAGGAAGAACTCAACTGTTCTTTCTCCTCTCAACAGCACATACGGGGATAGAGATATTAATAAGAAATTCTGAAACCATAATTTGTTTTCTGTTTGTTACCCTCTTTATGCTAGCCATTTTACCCACACACTTTCATTTAGACTATTCTTTTAGTTCAAATTGAGATACATTTGCCAAGCATATACAATGGATAAAGTATTTTATCTTTTAGAGACTTTTAAATTTGAATCATTCACAGCTCTTTCCTTGTGTAAATTCACAGTATATCAATGAGGGAGACCTAGGAATGTTGATGATGTATATAGGTCTCCATCCTTTCTGTCCCAAGGATTTCCTTCTACACTTTCCCTCCAAATTGGCTTTAGCAAAAGACACACTCTCTAGGTTTCCCTTTCACATTGTCCCAGGAAAGTATTTTGTATTTTTCAATCATTAATGTACACACCAACCACCTAGAATCTTGTTAAAAGACAGATTCTGACTTAGTAGGCTTGAATAAGGATGAGATCCTATGATTCTTGTTATTTCCCAGATGCTGCTGAGGCACATCAGTGCACCACCCTTTGGTTAGCAAGGGAGAAAACTTACTTAGACAAACCTAGTCACATTGGAAAGGATTTAATGTAAATCACAAGGAGGAATCAAATGCTGAGAGGCAAATATAAAGATGCTAAATGGTCCAGAACCTTGCAAAATTCGCCCAATTACAGTTCAACTCCTTCTTACAAGCTTCTCTGAGGTTAGATGTCTTCTTTATTCTTTTACCTGAGGATAGATGGCCTCAGTCTCCCCCAACAACAACAGAATCACTACCTACTTTATAAATTGTAAGCTTCTTCTTCCTTAATATCAAAAAGCTGCGGTGTGTGACATCCATAATAGATATTAATTGATTACTTAATTAATTAGCTAATATAACTAAGGACTCTAAAGTAAATGGAAGCATCTCCTATTTGAAAGAAACGTTGTCCTAGCCTAAGACAATTTGATGTAGAGAAAATGGAACTTCCACCTTTGCCTCATCATTTAGACTTCAGACCCAGTTTTTTCAATTTTTCTAGAACCTTCACTCTAATCTGCCGAGTTTTTACACAATACAAGATGGGATTCATCAAGGGTGGTACCAGCAAGAATGCATCAGCCATCAGAATCATAGCCACAGGGGGTGTATGCTTGGGAAAGCGATGCATGATAGCCAAGGTGATGATGGGCACATAGAAGATGAGCACAGCACAGATGTGGGAGACACAGGTGTTAAGAGCTTTAAGCCATTCCCTGTGCGAGGCAATACCCAATACAGTCTTCAGAATAAACACATAGGAGACAACAATTAACATACTGTCTGACATCATACAGAGTGCAACAAACAGACCATAGTAGAAGTTAACTCTATTGTCAGAGCACGCCAGCTTCATGACGTCCTGGTGGAGGCAGTAGGAGTGGGATAACAGGCGTTTATTACAGTATTTGAGTCTCTTTAAAGTGAAAGGAAGGGGAAGAACTAGGAGAATGCTCTTAAAAGTAAATGCTAACCCAATGTGCAAAACTCTGGAGCTAGTAAGGATGGAGCGGTATCTCAGGGGGGTGCAAATGGCTACAAAGCGATCAAAAGACATGATCAGGAGTACCGAGGACTCCATATCTGTGAATCCGTGGATAAAAAATTCCTGAGCAATGCAGGCATCAACAGAAATCCCCATGGCATTGAACAAAAAGATCCTCAGCATGGTGGGAAGAGAAGAGAAAGACAGGCCCAGGTCCGATAAGGCCAGCATGGAGAGGAAATGGTACATGGGCTCATGCAGGGAAGGCTCTGTCCTGATGACAAATAGAATGGTGCAGTTTCCCAAGATAGCCATGAAGTACATGAGGCAGATAGGGATGGAGATCCAAATGTACACACCCTCAAGCCCGGGGATCCCAATCAACAGGAATGTGGAGACTGTAGCTTCTGAGGCATTGAGAGGAAGCATCATAAATAGGTCTCTTACATACTGCTCCTGGTAGATAAATAATCAAGTTATTATTCTCTTAGTTATGTTTACTGAACACAACTCACTTTAGTTGTCAGTTAAATTAAACACAGTTCACATTTAGGTATCAAGAAATAATGTTATATAACTTTTTCTATATAAAGAAAAATGAGTAAATTTAAATAGACTCATTTTTATCTAAGACCTTTATATTCTTCGACTCTATCTTTATTCCTTATATACTTCTAAACAACTCTATAGAAGTGTGTCTGTGCATGCTAAGTCTCTTCAGTCGTGTCCAACTCTTAGCAACCCTTTTGGCAGTAGCTTGCCAGGCTCCTCTGTCCATGGAATTCTCCAGGCAAGAATAGTTGGAGAAGACTCTTAAGAGTCCCTTGGACTGAAAGGAGATTCAACCAGTCCATCCTAATGATCAGTCCTGGATATTCCTTGGAAGGACTGATGTTGAAGCTGAAACTCCAATACTTTGGCCACCTGATGCGAAGAGCTGACTCATTTGAAAACACCCTGATGCTGGGAAAGATTGAGGGCAGGAGAAGAAGAGGACAACAGAGGACGAGGTGGTTCGATGGCATCACTGACTCAATGTACATGAGTTTGGATGAACCCCAGGTGTTGGTGATGGACAGGTAGTCCTGGCGTGCTGCGGTTCATGGGGTCGCAAAGAGTCAGACACGAGTGAGTGACTGAACTGAACTGAAAACTAAATTGGAATATATTGCAATCTGGAAAAGCTATAGCAACATGATGTGGTCAATGGTCATGTACTCAAACAAACCACAGATGCTATAGTAACAGGAGTTAAAGGAGACCTAAATCATATATTACTGTTCATGGAACATGTGTATGAAAACATAAAATCAATCTACCACAGTCCTGAGTGTACATCGTGTCTTAGCCTTTCAGATGTGGTTAATGTTCCCTTGGCATGCAGTACATACCACAGTAGTTATTTGTTGTTGCCTAAAGCCTCACATTCTTTCATGCAGTTGCTATTGGTCCTGCTCATAAAAGCCACAGATATTGCTCTTTTCTCCCTCTTCCAAGTTATTTTCCCATTGTTCTTGGCTTCTCTGTGAATGCCCTTAGATTGGTGACTTGAAACTCAGATTCTTATCTCTGCTGTTTAGACTTGGCCCTGCTCACACCCCTGGCATCAGCATCACCGACACCTTGGGTGACTCTCCTTTTAACAACTCTACACCAGCGAAGCCTCAGTGGTGCAGCTGACAGTCTGCCTTTGTGGACGAATGGAATTCAGAGGCAGAGAGAAAAAGGGTACTCCCTTGTCCATTCTTATTCAATGAGTCCCTTCAAGATGGGTCATTTCCAAAGTTCCATATCTGAGGTTTTTATTGACAAGCTTCCAACCTAATTCAGGTAACTATATAAATGAGCTACTGTTGATAGTATCATTTTTTCAACTGTTCATTATGCAAATACAAAGATGTACCCTGTCCCACTTATAGGCCCTAATCTTTTCAGCCATCAACACTGTCCCAAACATAGCTTGATCCCTTGGCTGGAGAACCGTTGAAACATTTTTATCTCTAGCCTTCTGAAAGGCATTGGGTTGATGTCTATAGATTGCAGAGTTTTCCTTGGATAACATAAAATCATCTTAAGGAAATTTAGTTTGAGGCTTTAGCACACCTACCAGGCTCTTGATTACCTTATCCCAGAACAAGGGTGGCAAGGTTTCAGATTATTCAGGTTTGGCAGCTTCTTTGCTCCAGCGCCCTGCTGGGAATCACATCCTTTTTTATGCTGTCATATACTTCTCTAGGAAGCACAGGCACATCCTCATGAGAATGAACAGGTACTATGCCCCTGGGAATACTGACTCCACTTGCTTGATCACTGTCTGTCAATAATAATCTCTCCTAAGAAAATGCAGAGAGCAAGTTTCTGTCTCATGGTCAGATTTAACTCCTGTGACCCTGTTCCCACATCGGGTGCAGGCTTTGGGAATGCCCAGTCTCAGATGTTGGCAAGGCAGCACATATCCAGCTGTAGCTCCAAGATAAAGTATGTACCTTAGCAGACTCAATGTGAGACCATTACAGACCTTATGTAGAGCTTTGTCCACAAAACTCTATTTGGTCATCACAATGTTTAATTTTAGTTTTAATCTGAATGCATTTAAATAGCTTATGAACTCTCAAATTTGTCATAGATTCCCCCTTTTTTCATTGTTTTCACATTTACTGGCAAAAGGCATTTAATCTCACAGAGCAGAAAGCCAAGGGTTACAAGTAGTCCTGGTATCTTGGACCCTCAAGTTTAGAAGAGAAAATAAATTTTTATCGAGCCCTCAACTTTGAAGATTGAAAGTAAATAAAAGGTATAATTTTGATAATGTTTTATGGGATGACATGATTTTTCAGGCAGAGAGTAGAAAATAAGATCTAGTAAAAACATCTTACTAGAAAAACATCTTACTTGAAAAAGTAAGAAGAGATAAATGAATCAGTTTTGATGAGCCAACAATGATGACTCTGTCTTCAGGTTAATAGAAGAGGGAATGTGCTGGCGATAGGGATACAGTCATCAAATCAAGTCAGGAAGGAATTGAAGAAAAGGTGCCTATAGACTATTAATCTTGGTTTTCCACTGCCCTCCAAAAATGCTTATTCCAGTTAAAGTACTAAATAAAGTACTATACATGTCTAACCTTGATATACATATCACTCTAGGATCATAATGTAATTATACGGCTCAAGTTCAACTATGTTATTTCTTCTCATCACTTTTTGACAGGTATCTGCATTGTTTTGAGTTGAAAATCCATTGGTCTCCAAGTAACAAAATGGGACCAGAAGGAAAAGTTTCTTTGAGGACTATTGGATATAGCACATAATATCTCACTGATATGGGAAACCAAATATACCATCACATTCTTGTTTGGTAAAAGTATGAGATCATTGAAGCAAGAAGACTGATGGAAATCTGGACCAAGTTTATCTCATAGTGAAGCTGATGATTTTCATTTCTACCTGTGCAGAGATACACAGTTATACACTCTGATGCCTGAGTGCATAACTGGCAAGATTACATTTAGTCTGTCTCTTATACACATCTAGATGTGTATAAGAGACAGAAGGTACATTTATCTAAGTAAATTTAGGTAAAGTCAGGTAAAATATGAGATAAAATATATTATTTTCTTCTTTCAATTCAGATTGCTGCCTAATCTCTGCCACTTTCATTGATTTCCCCCCTTGTTCCTTTTTTCTTATTGTTAATATTATTATTTTAATGGAAAAGACCATGAATTTAACAACAAATATTTCTGATAAAAGGGATTGCTCTGAGTGGTCTTTCTGAGACCACTTCTGTATATATTATGTACTCATAGCACTTCCCCATTGCCCTGGAGCTACTTTCATTCTTTTTTTTTTTTTTTATACTTTTTTTTTTTTGTATTTATTTATTTTTTTTACACGAACTCCCAAACATGCACCCCCCTCCCACCTCCCACCCCACATCTTCCCTCCAGATCATCCCCATGTTGCCTATGAAAACCTTTTTCTGGGTCATTTTTCTTCTCTGAGGTGTAAAATATAAAGGAACAGAAGTTTATAACTACATGACCCTAACTGACTTTATAGGGCTTCCCTAGTGACTTAGTGATAAAGAATCTTCCTGCCAATACAGGAGACAAGGGTCTGATCCCTGGGTCAGGAAGATTTGCTGGAGGAGGAAATGGCAACCCACTCCATTATTCTTGCCTGGAAAATCCTATGGAAAGAGGAGCCTGGAGGGCTCAGACAGGACTGGGCAACTAAACAACAACAATTGACTTATGGGGATTTAAAGGGGCAAGACAACTTGCACAAAAACAAAAATGATTAGGGTAACTTTACAGTACAACAGGCAGGATGGCCCAAACCTTACTCTGAGACAACCAAATCTTTCAACTTACAAATCTCCAGGCTAGTATATCACGGTCTGAGTTTGCCTTAAAAGTCAGTTTTTTACAGTGTACCATTCAAATCACTCAGCCTCATTGTCTGGTCACTGGTCCAGTAAGCAGCCCCATCATTCATTTATTTCACACAGAGAAAACAAGATATTAGACTGCTTTAGGCCTGCACCATGCACCTCTTGCTTCTTGCCCCAGGGCTGACACTGAGAAGTGAGATTTTCATAAGTACTATTAGGTGTTCATGCTGCAGTCCATAAGGTCACAAAGAGTTATACATGACTGAGTGACTGAACTGAACTGAACTGAACTAGGTGTTCATGGGGGCTTCCCTGGTGGCTCAGCAGTAAAGACTCTGCCTGCTAATGCAGGAGTCGCAGGTTTTTACCCTGGGTCCAGAAGATCCCCTGGAGAAGGAAATGGCAACCCACTCCAGTATTCTTGCCTGGGAAATCCCATGGACAGAGGAGCCTGGAAGGCTACAGCCCATGGGGTCACAAAAGAGTCTGACACAACTTAGCAACTAAACATTACGAACAACTAAGTGTTCGTAAATCTGCAACCCAGGAGTATGGGACAATCAACAACAGATAGGGTCAGTTTTGACCAAATAGGATCCAATGGAGAAATCTTCCCCACTTTATTTTCCTGGATAGAGTATCATAAGGCATATTTGATAAGGCTTCAGAGATGGATCTGCAGGGTTTGCAATAGTCACCGATAATGGTATCTGGCTTATTACTGATTCATCATCTCTCAGCTCCAAATTTCTTTTTGCCTACTCCATGAGGACGGTGTTGGATTCTGTGACTATTTCTCGTCTGTCAGTTGGCACAATGTTAAGACTTGTCACTAGAGGGTGGTAGGAGAACACCAGAGGAAGAGGGTGTTCTCTCCCTGCTTTCTGTGTTGCTTGCAGGCCAGACTCACAGAACATGTCAGTTCCCCACGGCCTGGCACTGTGCGATTTCTTCAGTGCTCAGCTCCAGCAGTGCAGAGCTCCCTCCAGCATTTACACACTGAGCCTGTTCCCCAGCTCTCCAGTGGGACAGCAGCGGTATAACCGGGGGCCCAGCCAGAATGGACCAGCACCCCAGCTGAAACAGCTTCCCTACATCTTCTCATTAGCCTTGGCTATGTGGCTGTACACTGAGTCAGTACAGGGTGAGCTGTCTAACAACCTGGCCACCGAAACCTCCTCCCAGGAAGGCAGCCTGGAACTTCCTCAGGCTGAGCCGTAGGCAGCCTCCCCGTATTCTAGTTCAAGTGGCACCTAACAGTCATAGGCTTCTCTGGCATCTAGAGTTCAGAGTGTCAACTAAAAAAATAATAATAATAACAATCTAAAAATTTGAGAGTTGTGGGGTTTTTTTCAGCAGACATACTGAGGACTTCAAACCCATGAGGCAGCATCTCAAGTAACTGAGAAAACTGCTCTGAGGAGTTGTGGTGGGGGGTACCTAGGATATATGGGAATTTTGCAACAAAAGCAGGTAGTCAGATCAAAAGATTACTGTTAAAAATAAACTAGTTATCTCAAGTTATGGAATTTAGTAGTTTCCTATATACAGGAAGATACAAGAGTCCGGGCATGTACATCTCAAGTATCTGGGGCCATATCTTGGGTTTTCTCATCCTGAATTCCCTTAGGGCTCACCCTACTGTGAGTGGCTGCAGTGTGGTAGCTGCTAGATGGCAAGTAGGTTTGTTTCCTTTCTGAGTTCCCACTGCTGACTGTGACATCCTTTGCTGTTCTGGCAGGGAATATTTTATTTTTCAAGAGGCTTGGCAATTTCCTATAGAAGCCCTTCCTTGACCTTCTCAGAGGGAAGATTTTTGGCAAGCCTCCCAAATAAGTCACTTTAGTAATCTCACAGGCTTAAATAAAAGAGAGGAAAGGTCTTCTTTGGATGTCCCACCTCAATTCTAGAAGTACTGATTACTCCTTATATCTTCTTCTCTCATAGGTTTTTTATATTTCTCTTTTAACTTTTACCAGCCAATTTCCCCACTAGTATACTTTTTAATAACAGAATTCTTTATATTAAATTTTCCCTTTTCAAATCATTGTGTGTCCTCTGTCTCCTGTTGGACCGTTAACAACACAGCATCCAATTTAAAATAAATTTATTACCCTTCTCTTTGACTTCAGTTGTTCCTCATGCATGTTTGCTGAAATCACATTATCAATAGCATGGTCGGTTTATAACCAGGAATCTATTGCCAGTGGTCAATGGACTAATGATGATTTCTGAAATGCAACAGTATCACAATTACTAAGACTCTCACTTGTGGTTGATTGGATGAGATTCAGGTGGAAGGTGCGAAGTTACATGGTGACTGTAGTCTCCCATTTTTATCAAAAAACATTTACTATCAAGATTATAGAATGAACTGACTGTTGGTATCTGCACTGAAAACCTTAGGTAGGAAAATTATTCAATTAGGACAGCCACTGACAATTCAGGGAATGTGTGGAGAAGGGAATGGCAACCTACTCCAGTATTCTTGCCTAGAGAATTCCATGGACAGAGGAGCCTGGTGGGCTACAGTCCATGGGGTCACAAAGAGTTGGATACGACTTTGCTTGTGTGTACTGAACTGTAACTTCCTCCAATTTTAAAGGAAAACTGGAGAAGGAAATGGCAACCCACTCCAGTGTTCTTGCCTGGAGAATCCCAGGGACGGGGGAGCCTGGTGGGCTGCCGTCTATGGGGTCGCACAGAGTAGGACACGATTGAAGTGACTTAGTAGTAGTAGTAGTAGTAGTGGAAGTCAGAGGGCTGCTATAGGAACCTTTAAGGAAACCTTTATCTCCTGCACCCAAAGATCATACAGTTCTAAAAATATCCAACAGATGATGTAACTGAAAGAGTAACAGAATTTCAAGGGAGCCTGAATGTTCATTTTTGATACATCATCTTTCATTAAGTCAGAACACTAAAAAATACAAGGAATTAAAACCTGAGGAAGTACTATGATCTTCATTCCCAGAATGTGGACCTTTGCATGAATAAGCCCCCAAATCTCAAAATCTTTTAAGATTTCATGCCAGAAGAAAGAACTCTATTCTCATTTTACAGAGGATAATTATTTTATCATGTCTGGACACCTCACAAAACCAAGCCTGAGTACAGTGCCTTACAACATGGTGCTTCTCCCATGCAAGGTCTGCCCCCATCATTTCTCACTGTACCCAAGCCAATAAGCAATCATATCTCAGCAAAGCATGAACAGGGTAAAGTTATTGACATTTTGGGAGAAAATGGCTTAACCACTGAAGTCACTACAGAATCTACCTAAACGTACTAGCTGAAACATTTGTAAGCCTGGATCTTGAAAGTGTTAGATTTGAGACAGCAGAGGAAGTGACTGGTGATATAAGTTGACACAGAGAATAATTTTTTGACATGAGGACACTCATACATGATTGGAGTTCACCATTACATCAAAGAAGCCTGCAAACTATGAAAATGCACTGCTGAGATGGTTGCTTGAAACTTTAACATGATGATTTACCTATAGAAAATTAGGTAGAGATGCCATATCTGCTTGGCAAAATATATAGAAATCTAAAGGAGGTGAAAATATTAGAATGGATTTATCATGTAGGACCAGATAATTTATCACATGATTATTTTCTCTGGAAGGAAAGAAAGGATATTCCCTCACTGAGGCAATAAAGAATGTGTTTGCAAGAGAGTATCTGGTATCTTTAAATAGTTCAGTAGTTGCTGTGCTCTGTATGCTGGACTTGGCAGTGAAAGCTGCTCCTGTGGAGCAACTCCCCACTAACAAGGAGAATAGGGAGATTTTGAGACCACATGGCAGTACTTAACAATCAGAAGTAAGCTAGATAACTGCAGAAGAAAGTAGCAAGTCTTGAATGACAATCGGTGGCAGCACCCATAATGATAGGTTGCATTAGACGATGGCATTGAAGACAAGCTAAGTAGACAGTGACTAGGCATTACTTGAAATACATTTAAAACAGAGAACTTCTGACCATCTGACTGGCATCAACCACTCTAACAGGAAGCTATGACTCCTCAGATTATCTGAAAGATTTAAGTCACTTCACGTACCGGGCAGTCATCAACTCAATGTGAGTCTTGGTTCCTTAGATGAAATAACTGCCATGCCATTATAAGTATGCAACCATGACAGCAAAGAATACCCAGGTCTTTCCCCAGATAGACATATGCCCATTTGCAGAAGTTCTTGTTCACTGGGGAAAGACAAATACCAGATTCTTTGAGGACTATTGGATATAGCACATAATATCTCACTGATATGGGAAACCAAATATACCATCACATTCTTGTTTGGTAAAAGTATGAGATCATTGAAGCAAGAAGATTGATGGAAATCTGGACCAAGTTTATCTCATAGTGAACCTGATGATTTTCATTTCTACCTGTGCAGAGATACACAGTTATACACTCTGATGCCTGAGTGCATAACTGGCAAGATTACATTTAGTAGCTGGTGAAATCTCATGTTGTTACTCTATCTGGGACATTTAAACCATTATGGTGGGAAAGACAAAGTGCAAGGTCCCATTCACATAATTTATTTATACAAAGCACAAATAAGTTATGTAAATGAATGGTTATCCTAGAATCCTATGGAATCTATCGCTGGTTTTATGGGTGGATTGGTGGACAATTTGGTGCTAAAAGAAAAGTGTAGTCGCTCGGTCATGCCTGACTCTTTGTGACCCTATGGACTGTAGGCTGCCAGGCTCCTCTGTTCTTAAGATTTTCCAAGCAAGAATACTGGAGTGGGTTGCCATTTCCTTCTCCAGGGGATCTTCCAGACCCAAGGATAGAACTTGGGCCTCCTGCATTGCAATCAGACTCTTTATGGTCTGAGCCACAAAATATAATACAACAGCAAAACAGTCCCATAAAAGAAAATGATGAAGAAAAATTCTCATAATGCATGGTTCTCTTGGATGTCAACATTGTGTAGAAAGAGAGGTTATCTGACTTATGTGGATATACATGGACTTCTGTACTCTTCTGAAAGGTGTGGATAGTTGGTCATGGGATAGAATAAGCAACTTGAAAGAAGAGAAAAAAGGAAGTCTGTAGAAGATGTATGTGAAGTACATATTGAAGAGGTCATAAAGAGTGAAAATCTTTTATCTCATGCTGAAAGTGAAAGTGTTCATTGCTCAGTCATGTCCAACTCTTTGCAACCCCATGGACTGTAGCCCACCAGGCTCTTCTGCCCATAGGATTCTCCAGGGAAGAATACTGGGATGGGTTGACATTCTCTTCTCCAGGATATCTTCCGGACCCGAGGACCAACATCGCAGACAGATTCTTTACCATCTGAGCCATAAGGGAAGCCCCTTACCTCATGCTGCCACCCACCAAATCTCATGCTGCCACCCACCAAACAGTACACACCCCAGTGGAGAAATTCAATAACCAAGTGGAGAGAACCCTCATAGAAATATCACTTGGCCTTAGCTCCACTGCTACTGGTCCAGTGGGCCCCTAGATGGAGTCATAATGGCAGAGTTAGAAATAAAGCATGAGCCAAAAGTATGAGCTCTCTTTTCTCAAGGCTGGTCATGGGGAAACAGTACAATCCTCATTCCTGGGATGTTAAAAATGTTTTTACAAGTGTTTAATGTTCAGCTAACAGTAGCAAAACTGATCCAGAACAATTGATATGACATTTTACATTCACACTGGGTATGCCCCTATAACATAATAAAGGACAAAAATAAATTTACCTACATAAGATCCAATGTTAGGTTGCACTGATGTATATTTTAGGATCTGCTCTCTATATATATCTGTGTTGGAAGCATGCAGAGAATTGAGAGTTTTAAGAAAAAAGTTCAATTATTAGAAGTGTTTTTTGAATATCATTCAGAAAAGAACTGGCTTGTTAATAAAGTTTCCTACATAAATCTGAGCTTTTATTATTGCAGAGTCTGGTGAATATTTTATTCAGGCTTCATAATACTTTCAAATATAAATATTTGCTTACAGACATTATTTCACTTTATCTTAAAAACAAAAATAATTTAGGTGTTATTAATATGAACTTACTGAATAAGAAAGCTAAGCAAATATCATACAACCTATAACTTGAATAGTTTGCACTGTTGGAGGCATATCTAGGCATTTGGTGGACAGTTACACCATTCTACCAAAGCATTCATTCAAAGCACTTAACTCTGAGACAGCTAAAGATTAGATTTGTAGTCGCTTCTGAATTAAGGCCTTGATAACAGCCTTTTGAATCTGCTTAGTCTTCACACTGTAGATGATAGGGTTGAGTACAGGAGGAATAAGCAGGAAGATATTGGCCATGATGGTGTGGACAAAGGGAGGTGCTGAATGGCCATAGCGGTGGACAAGAGACAGGCTGATGAGGGGGATATAGAAGATGCCAACAGCACTGATGTGGGAAATGCAGGTGTTGAAGGCTTTCTGCCTGCCCTCTATGCAGGCAATGCTGAGGACAGATCGGATGATCAGGACATAGGAGAGCAAGATACAAGGACAGTCAAACCCTGTCGTGGAGAAGAGTGCAAACAGACCAAGCATGCTGTTGATTCTGTTGTCTGTGCATGAGAGTTGAATGAGATCAACATGGTAGCAGTAAGAATGTGAGAGGACCATAGAACTGCAGAAGGACAGCCTCTTGACAGAAAACACAACTGGCAACATAACAGCAACATTTCTTGTCAACATGCTCATCCCAATCTGGGCGATCCTGGCATTGGTGAGGATGGTGGTGTATCTCAGTGGATCACAGATGGCCACAAAACGGTCAAAGGCCATGGCCAGCAAAACCCCAGACTCCATGAAAGTAAACCCGTGGAGAAAGAACATCTGAGCAATGCAGGCATTTAAGTTGATCTCTCGGGCTTCAAACCAGAAGACACCAAGGGTAGTGGAAAGTGTGCACAGGGATAAGCTCAGGTCTGTGGCTGAAAGCATAGAGAGGAAATAATACATGGGCTCATGAAGGCTCCGTTCATGGAGGACCACAAGCAGGATCATACTGTTCCCAGAGAGGGCGACGGCATACAGGAGGCAAACAGGGATGGAGACCCAGACCTGGGCTGCTCTCAGTCCTGGAATACCCGTCAAGAGGAAGGTCAGAGGCTGAGCACTGGTATTGTTGAGGATCCACATAATGAGGGGCTGAGAAGACAGGGATATTTGAATAATTAAACATCACGTATGATAAAAATGTAGCTTATCATTAGACACTCTGAGATTCACTAAATTACTATTGCTGATCTAGGAATTTTAGTATTTTATGAGTTTTATAGAGTCACAAGTTTCTTTCCCTGCCTCTCAGTATTTCTCATTTTTGAGAACTGAAGATTCCCTGAATTATTTTACATCAAATTTTCTTAAGTCTATAATTGTCTTTGTTGGCAACAATAACACAGTTCAATTTTTCTTAACTATAAAAGTCTCCAGTAGAATATGCTGATAAATCTGGTTTCCAGGATTTTTTAAAACAATTTATTGATCCTAGAATAAAGAACCAAAAAATCAGTTCATATTTGAAATGTGGATATTATTAGGTGTTCCTGGGATATATCCAGAAGTATATAAAGAATCTGACTGCAGTGCAGGAGACCTGGGTTCAATCCCTGGGAAGAGAAAAATCCCCTGGAGAAGAGAATGGCAACCTACTCTGGTACTCTTACCTGGAGATTTCCATGGACAGAGGAGCCTGGAAGGCTATAGTCAGTGGAGTCACAAGAGTTGGACACAACTGAGTGACTAACACACACATGTCTAAGGCATCTCCAAGACTCACATGTTTATATATGTGATGATGGATCACACTAAGAATCACACTAGGAAAAATTAATATATCTCTCATTCATTGAAATTTCCCTGTGTTGTTAACAAATACTAGTAGGCGTTATATGATTTTACCCATACACTAACTCTAGAAGGTAGGTAGTATGTATAAGTGTATATATGGCATATGAGGAAATGAAGACTTAAATAATCCCCAGATTAATCTTTAAAGATAAAGATAACAATTGTTGAGAGAAACCACATATTTAGCAAAGGTGGAGGAAAGAAGGAAAGTATAAAAGAAAGGAAGGGAGGGAATAAAAAAGGAAGGAAGGAAGAAAAAAAGACAAAACTTGCCATTATTTTAACACAGTCCAATAAAACCTCAGTTTGATAAATTTGGCAAGCTATTGCTAAAATGGCTTCCCTGGAGCTCAGTGGTAAAGAAACCTCCTGCAATGCAAGAGACATGGGTTCTATCCCTGGGTCAGGAAGATCTCCTGGAGAAGGAAATGGCAAACCACTCCAGGATTCTTGCCTGGGAAATCCCATGGACAGAGGAACCTGATGGACTACAGTTCATGGGGTCACCAAAGAGTCGGGCATGATTTAGCGACTAAACAATTACTGAACCACAAAGGCTAGCATTTCTTAAATACAAACCATGTGACAGATGTTATTATCTTCATATCCATAATCTGATCTAATAATCATAACTATCCAATCAAGTACCAAAAAAATGTTATCTATAATATATAAAAGGGGAAACTGATGTTTAAAATGGTTAAGTTAATTTGCCCCAAATTATGGAGTTAGACATAGAAGAATGGAAGTTGAAACTTTCATGTATGACCCCAGTGCATGAATGACCTCATTCAGTGAGGCTGAGGCACATAGAGAAGTGGTCTCTAACATAGTCCGACCAATGTCCATGACAATATTTTTTAGATGTTGACTTTCAGACACCTAAAATGTTAATTCCATGTCAGTTGTGTGGATATGATGCTGCTTAGGCTTCTCAAGAAAAGAATCTCATCATGAATAGTTTTGTGTGCAAAGGGCCCAGAGAATTAGATGTTGAGGATACACCCAGTATAGAAAATAATGACAAAGTATAATACAACCGCCAAATTCAGTTGAATCATTTTGGTGACCATCTCATTTATCTACCACTTACATATTATTCTGATGACCCCTTCTTTCTGGAAATTTCTTTTCTATATATATTATATGGCATAGTTCAGTTCAGTTCAGTTCAGTCACTCAGTCATGTCCAACTCTTTGCAACCCCACGAATCGCAGCACGCCAGGCCTGTCCATCACCAACTCCCGGAGTTCACTCAGACTCACGTCCATCAAGTCAGTGATGCCATCCAGCCATCTCATCCTCGGTCGTCCCCTTCTCCTCCTGCTCCTAATCCCTCCCAGCATCAGAGTCTTTTCCA
>SJYX01012636.1:100645-175009 GCA_006410675.1 Oreotragus oreotragus | reverse complement strand
TCTATCAGATCTAGGCCCTTAAATCTATTTCTCACTTCCACTGTATAATCATAAGGGATTTGATTTAGGTCATACCTGAATGGTCTAGTGGTTTTCCCTACTTTCTTCAATTTGAGTCTGAATTTGGCAAGAAGGAGTTCATGATCTGAGCCACAGTCAGCTCCTGGTCTTGTTTTTGTTTACTGCATAGAGTTTCTCTATCTTTGGCTGCAAAAAGAATATAATCAATCTGATTTCAGCATTGACCATTTGGTGATGTCCATGTGTAGAGTCTTCTCTCGTGTTGTTGGAAGAGGGTGTTTGCTATGACCAGTGCATTTTCTTGGCAAAACTCTATTAGTCTTTGCCTTGCTTCATTCTGCATTCCAAGGCCAAATTTGCCTGTTACTCCAGGTGTTTCTTGACTTCCTACTTTAGCATTCCAGTCCCCTATAATGAAAAAGACATCTTTTTTGGGTGTTAGTTCTAAAAGGTCTTGTAGGTCTTCATAGAACCATTCAACTTCAGCTTCTTCAGCATTACTGGTTGGGGCATAGACTTGGATTACCGTGATATTGAATGGTTTGCCTTGGAAACGAACAGGGATCATTCTGTCATTTTTGAGATTACATCCAAGTACACTTCACCTTCACCTTCACCTTCACTGCATTTTGGACTCTTTTGTTGACCATGATGGCTACTCCATTTCTTCTGAGGGATTTCTGCCTGCAGTAGTAGATATAATGGTGATCTGATTTAAATTCATGAGGGTTAGGGTTAGGGCTTAGGGCTTAGGGTTAGGGTTAGACAGGGTTAGGGTTTAGGGTTTAGGGTTAGGGGTTAAGGTTAGGGGAACCCTCCCCACTTGTTAGGGTTTGGGTTTGGTTTCGCGTTAGGGTTTGGGTTAGGGTTCTTGGAACCCCGTCTCTATTATTTTTCTCCCACCTTTCGGCAACTTCCCCCTGAACCCCCACCAAATGATTCCACATCAATAGTAACATTCATTTATTAAAAATCTTTTGTATGATAAAAAATATAAATGAGAAAAATAATATTTAAAGCTGAATAAAAATTAGAAAAACACATATCAGAACCTGTGAGGCAATGCACTGGAGTGCAGTATATTAACCTGAAAAACATACATTTACTAGAAAACAATGATGGGCTTCCCTGGTGGCTCAAATGGTAAAGAATCCACTTGCAAGGAAAGACCTGGGTTTGATCCCTGGGTTAGGAAGATTCCCTGGAGGAGGGAATGGAACCCACTCCAGTATTCTTGCCTGGAGAATCCCCATGGACAGAGGAGCCTGGAGGGCTACAGTCCATGGGGTTGCAAAGAGTCAGACATGACTGAGCAACTAAGCACAGCTCATATTGGTCAAAACCTCATTGTTTTAATGAAACTTTCTTTTATTCAGTGCAGAAATTGATGATATAAAAATTTTTTTGTTTTCAGCTTAAGATGTTAGTAAAATATTTAAATAAAAGTCAGAAGATGAACACAAATTAATGCATTAACAATAAAACCAAAGTCGATTATTTAAAATGAAAATATATGAATTTTTTCAAGAAAATGTTAGAAAAAGCATGACTAACTGGATGAGAAATGATAAGAACAACTGGATGCTTGGGGCTGGTGCACTGAGATGACCTAGAGGGATGATACGAGGAAGGAGGAGGGAGGGAGGTTCAAGATGGGAAATATGTGTATACCTGTGGCAGATTCATGTTGATATATGGCAAAACCAATACAATATTGTAAAGTAATTAACCTTCAATTAAAATAAATAAATGTAAAAAAATAGCAAAAAAGAACAGAGAAATAAATCTTTATAATAGAATAGTATGCATAAGTATAATACTACATTTGGCAACAGATACAAAATAGGTAACATTTATAGAAAAACAATCATCAGATGAGCCCACCCTATCCATGGTATGATGATACCAACAGAGCTAGGGAAGCAAATGATGATTTTCTCAAGAGATGAGGAAGAAATCAGAAAATTTAATGGCAATCCATGGCAGATTCATGTTGATATATGGCTAAACCAATACAATATTGTAATGTAATTAGCCTCCGATTAAAATAAATAAATTTAAATAAAAAATCAAAAACATGGTAAAAAAATAAAATAAAATTCTTAATATATAATATGCAAATAGTGTTCCAAATGAAATGTATCTTTCAGAAATTTGGAGCAAATGTATTTGCCAGTGACCTGTGAAAAGCAGATCTGTTAAAGTTAGTTACAAGATAGAGATATTGTTAGGGAGGGAAAATTTCCCCGCTACCCATACTTAGTTTTTGGCTAATCTAGTAATTAAATTGACACCAGGCAGATTAACAGGTGAAGCACACACACACACACACACACACACACACACACATTAAATTTGATTTCTACATGTGGAGTGTGGAGGTCTCATAGAAATGGAACATAAGAAGTGGCCAAAGCTGGCAGCTTTATACTCTTAAGACAAAGAAACAGCATGTTTGTGAGGAAATGACCAGACAGAGAAACCTAGACTTGGGTGCTTAATCAGTGACACATGTAAGCAGTTTTGGTTTGGGTGGCAACCTAGCAAAGAAGTACGAGGTCTGTCTGTACAGCCTCTGGGCTCTGAATTTGCTCTCTCTGACGATAAGGGCCTCTCTTTACCCTACAGCACAGGGAAGGTTTCACGTGGGAGATTTATTTCCTACTTTAAGAAGAGAGAAGGCAGTCAGGGTGTCCTTCCTGCACTAGTTGTTTCTAAAGTAACTTTTAATTCAAAATAATCAACATGCCATTGTAATGTATTTGGAGATGGGCTGCCCTGAGCCCCAAGGGTATTTATTAACACAACTACTATTCAACATTTAATGGAACAGTCTTCATAAATGAAAAAAACAAGTAAATAAAAGGAGATAGTGTTTCCTTTGAGACAAAGAAAAAAATGTCTTTATTTAGGTTTTAATTAATCATTTAAAAGAATAGACTGAAAACTCTTAAAAACAGAATCTGCCAAAGTGATGGTATAGACGATCAATGTCACAAATTAATAGTTTTTTCTGCCACAGAATTAACCACTGAGAGTAAAATCACAGATGTAGAAAACAAACTTGTTACCAGAGGCTAAAGGTGGGGTGGGGAAGGGATAAACTGGAAGATTGAGATTGACAAACTATCATGTCTGAAATAGATAACTATTAAGAACCTGTTGTATAGTTCAGGGAACTCCATTCAGTATTCTATAATGGCCTATATGAGAAAAGAAATTTTAAAAGCGTGGATGTATGTATATGTATAACTGATTCACTTTACTGTACACCTGAAAATAACACCACATTGTAAACCAATAAAAAATTGGTTTACACTCCAATTTTTATACTCCAAATTTTATACAAAATTTATACTCCAATAAAAAATTTTTAAAAAACAGACTAACTGCTGAGGAAATTTTATAAAAGTAATAATTTATTTATAATAGCTACAAAGCTATAAAATGAATTCATATGACAGAAGTTTGTGTCTGGCAGAGATAGGGGAGGTCTGTAAAAATTTACTGAAGAACATTAAGTCCTTTATTCCTTTCCTAAAACAAGGAATGAATATTCACAGTGAAAAGATGCAAATTTTCCCATTAACACTCCCATAAATTCAAAGTGTTATCAGTCAATAAACAAAAGTTTTTAATGGATAGTGACAGATGTATTAGGTACTATAAATGTGCAAATATATTTGGTATAATATTGAAGCAACAAAGATGGGATATCCTTTCATATGTCAAAATGTAATTGAAAGCTATTATAATTTTAAAAATGTAGTGGTCAAAGGTTTAAAAATACATACACTCAGAATAGAAGAGTATTTCCAAAAAATGTTTAAATGAAGATAAAGAATATAATGACAATGGCATGTTACCAGGAAAAATTTTCTATGATAAATAATACTTGGTCAGTTGATTAACAATTTATAAAAATGTAAAAGGACCCCTATTTCACACATCTCTGCACTTGGGTTAAAAATTTCAAGGCCAACAAAAAGCTATAATAATTAATATTAGAATAAGGTAAAATGCATACTTTTTAGGGAGTGCCTTCTTAAATAGATGAAATGAGAACAGTTAAGTAAAATACCAATACAGAACACACTATGTCAAACTTAAATACAACTGGTTACAAAAGATACGTGTAAGTAAAATAAGTTGTACAGCAAATATACACACTATAATGCCAAAGCCAGAAAATACAGCTACATCTGATTTAAAGTAGATTGTGCATGTGTTATTTATTTGACGACAGTCTGTGGTTCGATACATGGTAAGAGAGTTGGGAACAGGAACAATAACACTTAATAAATTTTTGTATCCAGAGGTTTTGATCATGGATGTTGGGATGTATTATTCTGGCACAGTATAATAATAAAAATGAAGGTATGAGTCCTTGCTCCTACATTGACATTGGTGAGAGGTAGACTTTGGTAACCCATTCCCATCTAAGATTCCTTACCTGTAAACCTTGGACTTAAATAACCATGGTTCCAAACTCCTAATTTATCTCATATACACACTACTATGCCTGGTAGGCTGCAGTCCATGGGGTCGCTGAGTCAGACACGACTGAGCGACTTCACTTTCACTTTTCACTTTCATGCATTGGAGAAGGAAATGGCAACCCACTCCAGTGTTCTTGCCTGGAGAATCCCAGGGATGGCGGAGCCCAATGGGCTGCCGTCTGTGGGGTCACATAGAGTCGGACACGACTGAAGCGAACTTAGCAGCAGCAGCAGCAGCATGTATAATATAGCTAACCAACAATGACCTACTGTATAGCGCGGGGAACTGTACTCAATTTCTTATAATGGAAAATAATCTGAAAATAATATTTATATATATGTGTATAGCTGAATCATTTCCTATATATAGAAACTGATACAACATTGTAAATTAACTATATTTCAATTAAAAAATAAAATCCCTGGTCTGCCAGTATCCAGTTGTTTCTATAATGATCAAATGCCAAGATGTATTTGAAGTACTTCTTTCTAAACATAAAAGGTTTCTTAAAAGCTCAGACTGTGAGGATCCTGTAAAAAAGGTGGAACTGATGCCAAGTGAAAGAATTAAAAAAACTTACTTTCTAACAAATAGGGAGACAGTAATCAAATCTAAAAGCTGTGTGAAATAACAATAAAATATACGATAAATATCAAATTTGGGCCATGCAGAAGTACAGCTCACTCAAGTTCTTGATAGAACTGAATTTAATGCTTTTCCTGTAGACATATATGTGCTTGCAAATGTGTCACTTAACTTTCACAAGCTCTAGCTTTGGGGCTGCCACTCTGATCACTCTACTCACCCTTTTCAAGGTGTGCAGTCTTTTGCCTCCCCTCTCCCCACCCCTGCCTCTGCTCTGTCCCTTGCCCTTCTGATGAGCTTTCAACAGTCCCTCTTCTTGATCTGCACTTTCTGGTCCTAGCATCTTACCTCGCTCCCAACAGAGGGGCAGCTGCCTTTTCCTCTATTTCCCAGCCAATTGTACAGTGGGTAGCTCTCAGACTTAGCCTTTTGAGGAGCCCAGCATGTGACTCAGCCCTACTGCCAAGAGACCTTTGGGGCTTAGAGAGAGTAAAATTAGAAAAGCAGCATAATCCTAGGTGGAAGACTAGAATTTCCCAGGAGACTAACCTGGGAAATACTAAATATTATGTTTTAGATTGAAGAAAATCTAAATAATGTGTTGCCATCTCCCTTTTAGTTATTTCACTAACTACAAAATATTCCATAAATGTAAACAGTCTTTTTTTTCTCCATTAATTTTCAGTTTTGTTTATTGCTGTGCAGGATTCAGACAAGAAATGCCCTTATCCTTACCTCTTTTCTTCATTCCCAGATATTGATATAATCATCTACACCATAATATTTTCCTGAATATTTATATAAATTTGTATATGGTAGACATTTTACCATCTGAGCCACCAGGGAAGTCCATATATGCTGCTGCTACTGCTGCTAAGTCACTTCAGTTGTGTCCGACTCTGTGCGACCCCATAGACGGCAGCCCACCAGGCTCCCCCGTCCCTGGGATTCTCCAGGAAAGAACACTGGAGTGGGTTGCCATTTCCTTCTCCAATGCATGAAAGTGAAAAGTGACAGTGAAGTCGCTCAGTCGTGTCCAACTCTTCACGACCCCATGGACTGAAGCCTACCAGGTTCCTCCCTCCATGGGATTTTCCAGGCAAGAGTACTGGAGTGGGGTGCCATCGCCTTCTCCAATGGTCTTATAGCTATTATTACATATACTATAGTTGTGTTTCAGTTGTTTGAACTTTAAAGCAAATCAATTTTGATTGAAATATGATTAAATAAACATTATTCAACACAGAATCTAAAACCCAAGAAGTGTCTAGAAAAATAAATAACTTACAATTTTGTGTAACTAAACACATATCTGGCTTCCTAGGTGGCTCAGTGGATAAAGAATCCTCACACAATGCAGGGGATGCAGGAGACAGTATTCTTGCCTAGGGAATACCACTCCAGTATTCTTGCCTAGGGAATACCATGGGCAGAGGAGCCTGGGCACTACAGTCCATAGGGTGACAAGAGTTGGACATGACTGAGGTGACGGAGCATGCAAACGCACACCACTGTAAGAGGAGGCATCCATTCAACAAAATAAAATCACTTTTTCCTTTGACTCTGATTCAATTACCCATATTTATGTCACATTTCTGTTTAATTTACACTGGACCATGGATTTCTGGGATAACATTTTGCTTTCTCCAGAATTCAAGTTATCTTCCGTTTTGCCTGCTAGCAAGATAAAGGGATAAACACAAACTTTGAACATTCAGAGATTATGACAGCTGATTCCAATCTGAGATGGGAAGAATACATGTTGCTTGTTCTGTGTCCTCCATGGAGACTCTAGAAAAGTAGGAAGACCCTCCATACACAAACCCTCCAGGAGGGAGGTTGGATCTGAACCCTGTACTACTCCAGAATTATTGTTCTGGATCTTAGTTTTAAATACCTCAAAGTACAAAAACAGGGTCTCAACTTCCCTGAAGCTATTCACTAGCTAAATTTCATCCCACTTAGGCCTTTATCCTTTTGGGCTTGAGCAACATGGATTGAACTGCTATTTTACCTCATGAGTCAGTGTGAAAGCACCAGATTCTGTAGGAATTCAGGAAAAAGTGTAGAGAGTAAAGACAGGCACCCCTCTAGGGCTCCCTTCTCCCATTTCAGATTTGGGTGGCAGGTCAGCATTGCTTCTCCATTGTCCACCCAAGGTGGGGGAGGGGCGGGTATTGGGAATCTGTGATCTGAAAGTCAGAATCAGCATAATAGAAAGAGAAAGCTGAGAGGCATCTCTTTTGAGGGAACTTTGGTCTGTGAAAAAGACATTAGAGAGTCTGGAAAATAGATGAATCTGTGGAGACAAACTGGTTTTGAAAGGGGCTACAGCATATGAATAACAAGGCTTCCCTGGTGGCTCAGAGGTTAAAGCATCTGCCTGCTATGTGGGAGACCTGGGTTCTATCCCTGGGTCGGGAAGATCCCCTGGAGAAGGAAATGGCAACCCACTCCAGTATTCTTGCCTGGAGAATCTCATGGACAGCGTATGAATAGCCAAACCCTGGTTGAGAAGAGTCACCACCCCTAAAGGAGTTTACAGAAGAGATGAGTTTTCTATTAAGTCTCATGGGCAGAAGGCAATAAAGACACCATCCTAGAGAAGGCAGTCTATACCCAGAGATGCCAGAAAATCAACCTGGAATCTTGTTATAGAGGCAACCAGTTCAATGAAAAGCAGAGTTCTGCATTCAAACAGATTTCCCTACAATTTGCAGGTCCCCTTTGTATCTGGCTTTTTCATGACAGGGCAGGCAAAAATCTCTTCTGTGTGCTACCAGAGTGAGTGTTCCAATCAATCACTAGCAGAGGCAGCAGTGTGGACCACCAAGATCACTGGGTGTGGAGTTATGCACTTGGCATTAATTTGTTGGGCTTCCCTTGTGGCTCAGCTGGTAAAGAACCCACCTGCAATGCAAGAGACCTGGGTTCAATCCCTAGTTTGGGAAGATCCCCTGGCAAAGGGAAAGGCTACTCACTCCAGTGTTCTCTCCTGGAGAATTCCATGGACTATATAGTGCATAGGGTCGCAAAGAGTCGGACACAACTGAGCGACTTTCACTTTCAAATTTATTCTGTGGTCTTGGGTAAATTATGTAACTACTCTCAGCTCTATTTTTCTCATTTTAAGTGCAGATGCAGAGTCTTTGTGAGAGGAACAATAAAATGTAAAGGCATATCTACAAGAATAGCAATGTCTTCCACAGTTAATCAAACAGATTATTATCCACTTTGATAAACTGTATCTCTAGCCAGCATCTTCACCGGTGCCCATGGTACAACCTGATGAAGATGGTACAACTTGTGCTTTTGCTGGTGCCACTGAGTCTCAGCGACTACATCCTCACAAGTGAGGGGATGACATACAGAGGGCAAAAAGGAGTTTGAGCGGAAGCTTCTACCTCAAACAGAATATGTGACAATTTGGGAAGACCAGGACAGGCAGAAGGGGATTAAACAAAGCCCTGGTGCCCAGATAATGGGTGTGTATTTCTGAATTTTCACCATACTCCATATAGGACTATTTGTTTTGAGCAAATCTATAGCTATTATCTAAATGGGATTATCCAGTTCCAAACTTGAGCAAGACAAGTTCAGAGCCACACCTCTCTCAAATTGTTACAAATCTAGCGAAAAATCAGAAAGAAGCTAGGTTTATTACATGTCTTACAGAACCCCTATTAGATACCTTTGGGTTGGGTTGAATAAAACATTTGTCAATAGATTTGTTAAAGGAGATTTGAAAAGATATCATTCTTGCCTACATGTTTCTGTTGTAAAGGAGTTAAGAATTAATCAAAGAATTTAAGAATTGTCAAACAAAGACTCAGGTCAAGTGAGATTGAATAGTAAAAAAGTGTTGAGTAGGTGAGCTCCAGATGAATTTTTTGAGTCATTGACTCTTAGTTAAGAGTCACCAACTGGAACAAACAGTAGGTTCAACCCAAATAATTCCATCAAATATTGGCAGAGGATGATGTTCACAAAGTCATCCCCTGGCCACAGGGCAACAGCTAGTATGAAAAAAGTACACAACTGTCTTGTGGGCCTGGTGTCAAAGTAGAGGGTTCTGTCAGACCATTTTAAGATGTGCATGAGAGCATGCATGCTCAAGTCATGCCCAACTCTTTGTGACCTATGAACTCTAGCCCACCAAGTTCCTCTGTCCATGGGATTCTCTAGGCAAGAATACTCATGTGGGTTGCCATTTCCTCCTCTGGGGGCTTTTTCCAACCTAGGGATCAAACCCAGGAGTCCTGCATTGGTGGGTGGATTCTTTACCACTGAGCTACTGGGGAAGCCCTTTTAAGATGTGGTCAATGTATTAATGATGCCAATGCTACTGAATAATGGATTCTATTTGTTATTTTCTTTGGCAAACCTTTATTAAACTCTGATTCTGTGGCATATACAGGTGCTAGAAAGAGAACCTGGCTTAGGGATGGCATTAAGAAAATTTATCATTTAGGACAGGGTTTGGAAAACTATAGCTTANAGCCTGGGCACTACAGTCCATAGGGTGACAAGAGCTGGACATGACTGAGGTGACGGAGCATGCAAACGCACACCACAGAACCTGGCTTAGGGATGGCATTAAGAAAATTTATCATTTAGGACAGGGTTTGGAAAACTATAGCTTACAGACCAAATCTAACTTGCAGCCTGTTTTAAGAAATAAACTCATATTGGAACACAGCCATACTCATGTATTTATATATTGACCATGTAGCTGCTTTGGCTAAGTGAAGTTACAACAGAGATCATATGACTCACAAAACCTAAAACATTTAAGATCTGACTTTTTCAGGAAAAATGAAGTTTGTTTATATTCCAGGTAATAGAAGTCATAGCGCAAATTCATTACAGGTACACAATTGCTGAGTCAAGTTATCATCCATTCCAAATCCCTGTGGTAACTGTTTTAGAGTCAAAATTAATTCATTATCAGTAAATACACTGCCATCTGCCTTTAAGTCAAAGAGTTTTCCAAACTGACTTCCAACCCAGAATGTGGCCCAAGTGTTGCATCATTGTTTTAATTCAGAAGCAGGAGACCACAGCATGTAGCCTGTTATTGATAGACCTCGGCCTTTGTTATCTGGTCATCTGTCTGAATATATATCTGAATATTTCTAACAAAGGAGATTCTCATGTAAAATCTAAAGTACATTCTGACTTTGAACAACTTTGACCAGTTTGCAAACTGGTCAGTGAAAGTATGCATGAAGTCCAAAGAAAGACAGGACACATGGGATGGGGGCCTGATTCAACCCCTTGCCAGGTTGGTGCCCTCGGCTAGCATGCTTGCTCCACCTCCCAGACATCAGCCCTGTCCTGAGAGGGGTCAGAGGGAACGTATAGTACAGTCCTCCTCCTGGGGTCTCTATATGGTAAGGTCCTTGGCTTTGGGGTGGGTCTCAGAACATATCAGCAGGGAGATGACAGGGTCTTCTGCATAATCATCCCTCATGGAGAAGTAGGAGCCCTCTCCCTGCCAGAAAGGAAGAGCAGATCACTGCTCCCCACATCCTCAGAGCATGGGTCATCACGAAGGGGTATTGTGGTGTCGTGTAGTGAACCAGTTGCTTCCCTACAGAAGGACTTCTCAAGAGGAACGAAGGGACCTATGCTTAGGTTAAACAAATGAGTTGTCAGTTCTAAATTGAAAAGAAAGGAAAGAATAGTATGATGTTATTTGTCAAGATAGTTTTCCTTTCACAGATTCTATTTTCAAAAAGCTATTACTCTTATTAAATACTATGGAATATTACTCTTATGAAATATTATTATTAATGTAGCTTGTATATCCTGACCCCCTTTGCATGGACATAAATATGAATAAATAATAATGAGTGGTATTATTTTATATTGCAAATTTTTATTTATTAAGATGGCTGAAATTATTCTGGTTTAACATTAACTCCAGCTGCTCTATTGTTCAATTATTCCATCTAAAATATTATAAATAATAATCATGACTGCTTTTAATGTTATCCCCTGAAGGGAGTAGATTACCTTCCCAGTGGAGAAACATTAACCATCCACTGAGGTTGACTTCAGGGAACAGCTCTTCTCATCCTGTGTCCTTCATCCTGCTTGGGATCCCAGGATTGGAGAATTCTCAGTTTTCGGTTGCCTTTCCATTCTGTGCCATGTATGTTGTGAGAACTGTGCTGTGGTTACCCTCAGATGAAGCCCAGTTCAAGGCTTTTGGCACATGTGCCTCCCAAGTCATCTTGGCTTTTTATGTCCCTGCTCTCTTTACTTTCCTCACCCACTACTTTGGATAACAAGTGCCCCGAATGGTGCATGTCATGTTGGCTGTTCTCTATCTCCTGGTACCTGCCATGCTCAACCCCATCATCTACTGAGTTAGAACCAAACAGATCAGGGACAGGGTTGTTCAAAGACATTGTAGAAGAGACCCCTGAATCAAAGCTTAGGGATATAGCCATCCCAGTCACCCCACTGATCTGGGGACATAATATAGAAGGTTTAAAATGATACTGCATAATGTCAGAAGATCATCTCCAAGCTGAGTGGCTTAAACAACAGAAATTGACTGTGTCACAATTTTGGAGCTTAGAAGTCCAAGATTAAGGTGTCACCAGGGCCGATTCCTTCTAATGGCTCTGAAGAAGGACCTGTACCTTGCATATCTCTTAGCTTCTGGTGATTTTCTGGAAACCTTGCCATATTAACATATTACCATAATCTCTGACTTTGTGTATACATGACATTCTCTTTGTGTGCAAGTCTCAGATCAGTTCAGTTCAGTTCAGCTCAATAGCTCAGTCATGTCTGACTCTTTGCAACCCCGTGGACTACAGCATGCCAGGCTCCCCTGTCCATTACCAACTCCCGAAGCATACTCAAACACGTGTCCATAGAGTTGGTAATGCCATCCTACCATCTCATCCTCTGTTGTCCCCTTCTCCTTTGCCCTCAATCTTTCCCAGCATCAGGGTCTTTTCAAATTAGTCAGCTCTTCGCATCAGGTGTCCAAAGTATTGGAGTTTCAGCTTCAGCATCAGTCCTTCCAATGAATATTCAGTACTGATTTCCTTTAGGATTGACTGGTTGGGTCTCCTTGCAGCCCAAAGGACTCTCAAGAGTCTTCTCCAATACCACAGTTCAAAAGCATCAATTCTTCAGTGCTCAGCTTTCTTTATAGTGCAACTCTTGCATCCATACATGACTTCTTGAAAAACCATAACTTTGACTAGATAGACTTTGTCAGCAAAGCAATGTCTCTGCTTTTTAATATGCTGGCTAGGTTGGTCATAGCTTTTCTTCCAAGGAGCAAGCATCATTTAATTTCATGGCTGTGGTCACCATCCGCAGTGATTTTGCAGCCCCCCAAAACACATTCTGTCACTATTCCACTGTTTCTCCATCTATTTGCCATGAAGTGATAGAACTAGATGACATGATCTGCATTTTCTGAATATGGAGTTTTAAGCCAGCTTTTTCACTCTCCTCTTTCACTTTCATCAATAGGCTCTTTAGTTCGTCTTCATTTTCTACCATAAAGGTAGTGTCATGTGCATATCTGAGGTTATTGATATTTCTCCCGGCAATCTTAATTACAGCTTGTGCTTCATACAGCCAATTATTTCGCATGATGTACTCTGCATATAAGTTAAATAAACAGGGTGACAATATACAGCCTTGATGTACTCCTTTCCTGATTTGGAACCAGTCTGTTGTTCCATGTTCAGTTCCAACTGTCACTTCTTGACCTGCATACAAAGTTCTCAGGAGGCAAGTCAGGTAGTCTGGGATTCCCATCTCAAAGGATTTTCCACAGTTTGTTGTGATATGCAAAGTCAAAGGCTTTGCATAATCAATAAAGCAGAAGTAGATGTTTTCTGGAACTTTTGCTTTTTCAATGATTCAGCAGATGTTGGCAATTTGATCTCTGGTTCCTCTGCCTTTTCTAAATCCAGCTTGAACATCTTGAAGTTCACAGTTCACGTATTGTTGAAGCCTGGCTTGGAGAATTTTGAGCATTCCTTTGTTAACATGTGAAAAGAGTGCAATTGTGCAATAGTTTGAACATTCTTTGGCATTGTCTTTCTTTGGAATTGGAATGAAAACTGACCTTTTCCAGTCCTGTGCCCACTGCTGAGTTTTCCAAATTTGCTGGCATATTGAGTGCAGCATTTTTACAGCATCATCTTTTAGGATTTGAAATAGCTTGACTGGAATCCCATCACCTCCACTAGCTTTGTTCATAGTGATGCTTCCTAAGGCTCACTTGACTTTGCATTCCAGGATGTCTGGCTCTAGGTGAGTGATCACACAATCATAGTTATCTAGGTCATGAAGATCTTTTTTGTAAAATTCTTCTGTGTATTCTTGCCACCTCTTCTTAATATCTTCTGCTTCTGTTATGTCCATAACATTTCTGTCCTTTATTGTGACCATCTTTGCATGCAATGTTCCATTGGTATCTCTAATTTTCTTGAAGAGATCTCTAGTCTCCCATTTTATTATTTTCCTCTACTTCTTTGCATTGATCACTGAGGAAGTCTTTCCTATCTCTCCTTGCTATTCTTTGGAACTCTGCATTCAGATGGGTATATCTTTTCTTTTCTCCTTTGTCTTTAGCATCTCTTCTTTTCTCAGCTATTTTTAAGGCCTCCTCAGACAACCATTTTGCCCCTTTGCATTTCTTTTTCTTGGGTATGGTCTTGATCAGAGCTTCCTGTACAATGTCACAAATGCCAGTCCATGATTCTTCAGGCACTCTGCCTATCAGATCTCGTCCCTTGAATCTATTTGTTACTTCCACTGTATAATTGTAAGGGATTTGATTTAGGTTGTACCTGAATAGTCTAGTGGTTTTCCCTACTTTCTTCAATTTAAGTCTGAATTTGGAAAGAAGGAGTTCATGATCTGAGCCACAGTCAGCTCTTGGTCTTGTTTCGCTGACTCTATACAGCTTCTCCATATTTGGCTACAAAGAATATAATCAATCTGATTTTGATTTTGGTATTGACCATCTGGTGATGTCCATGTGTAGAGTCTTCTTTTGTGTTGTTGGAAAAGGGTGTTTGTTATGACCAGTGGTTCTCTTATGAAAACTCTATTAGCCTTTGTCCTTTTTCATTTTGTACTCCAAGGCCAAATTTGTCTGTTACTCCAGGTATCTCTTGACTTCCTACTTTTGCATTCCAGTACCCTATAAGGAAAAGGACATCTTTTTTGGATGTTAGTTCTAAAAAGTCTTGTAGGTCCACATAGAATCATTTACCTTCAGCTTCTTTATCATTACTAGTTGGGGCATAGACCTGTATTACTGTGATATTGAATGGTTTGCCTTGGAAACGAACAGAAATCATTCTGTCATTTTTGAGATTGCATCCAAGTATTGCATTCTGGACCTTTTTGTTGACTGTGATGGCTACTCCATTTCGTCTAAGGGTTTCTTGCCCACAGTAGTAAATATAATGGTCATTTGATTTAAATTTGCCCATTCCAGTCCATTTTAGTTCACTGATTCCTAAAATGTTGACGTTCACTCTTGCCATCTCTTGTTTGATCACTTCCAATTTACCTTGATTCATGGACCTAACATTCCAGGTTCCTATGCTATATTGTTCTTTACAGCATTGAACTTTACTTCCATCACCAGTCACATCCACAACTGGGTGTTGTTTATGCTTTGGCTCCATCTCTTCATTCTTTCTGGAGTTACTCCTCCTCTCTTCTCCATTAGCATATTGGGCACCTACTGATCTCAGGAGTCCATCTTTCAGTGTCCTATCTTTTTCCATTTTCATACTGTTCATGGGGTTCTCAAGGCAAGAATACTGAAGTGGTTTTCCATTGCCTTCTTCAGTGGACCACATTTTGTCAAAACATCTCCACCATGACCTGTCCATCTAAGCTCAATCAAGATGGCAGAGTAGAAGGGCGTGCACTTATCTTCACTCATCTTCTCTTGCGAGAACTCCAAAATTATAACTCACTGCTTAATAACCATCTACAGGAAAATATTGGATCTCACCAAAAAAAGATACCCTATGTCCAAGGACAAAGGAGAAGCCCCAGGAAGATGGTAGGAGGGATGAAATTGCACTTAGAATCAAACCCCATACCCACCAGAGATGCTCAGAGGGCTCAAACAAAACCTTGTGCACATCAGGAGACCCCACAGAGACTGAGCCAGACCTGCCTTTGATTGTTTGAGTGTCTCCTGTGGAGGTATGGGTCAGCAGTGCCCTGCCACAGGGGCAGGGGCTCTGGGTGCAGCAGAGGGTTGTAGTAAGCCCTCTTAGAGGATGTCACCATTAATCCTAACATAGAGCCACCAAAACTTTCACAGGACTGGGGAAACAGACTCTTGGAGGGCACAAACAAAACCTTGTGCACACCAGGACCCAGGAGAAAGGAGCAGAGACCTCACAAGAAACTGACTCAGATTTTCCTATGAGTGTCCAGGGGTCTCAGATGGAGGCGTGGATCAGCGGTGGCCTGCTGAAGGGTCGGGGGTACTGAGTGCAGCAGTGCATGTATGGGACCTTTTGATGGAGGTCGCCATTATCTTTATTATCTCTACCATAGTTTGGGCTTTGCCCATCAACAGAAAATTGGATTAAATATTTACTGAGTATTGCCTCACCCATCAAAACAAGACCCAGTTTCCCCCATCAGTCAGTCTCTCCCATCAGGAAGCTTCCATAAGCTTCTTATCCTTATCCATCAGAGGACAGACAGAATGAAAATCACCATCACAGAAATCTAATCAAACTGATCACATGGACCACAGTCTTGCCTAACTCAATGAAACTATAAGCCATGCTGCGTAGGTGCATGTCTCAGTGTCCAAATTTTCCCTTTTTAGAAGAAGATCAGTCATATTGACTAGGAACCCACTCTACTTCAGCATGAAATTATCATTACTAGTTTATTTTCATTTAATTTTATTATTTATTAATTATTATTATTAATTATAATTACATCTGCAATGAGCTTGTTTCCAAAGAGTCGGACATGACTGAGCGACTAAGCACAGCACAACATGAGTTTATTTCCAAATGAGGTCACATTCAGAGGTACTAGAGGTTAGAACATCAGTATCTGAATTCAAGTCCTTACTGTTGAAGTCAAATCCACCCTCTGTACCCCAGCAGGAAACTAATTCTCAGACAGAGTTTTAGGTGAAATAGAAAATAATAGCTTTATTGCTATTGTAATGCCCTCATACTCTGTGTCCGAATCTTGAGGGATTATGAAGAGTTTTATAGTAATGGCTCAAAGATGGCATGGTCAGCTATTGGACAGTCTTCTGATTGGTTGATGGCATGCTAATAAGTGGAAGTCAGCATCATCAACCTTCTGGTTCCAAGTGGTCTGGGGTCTACACGTTTGTGGGAAGCATACAGTTAATTTCTCCCACCTGGTGGGATTTTCAGATCTGCAAAACAGTCCAAAGATATTGTTATGTATATCCCTTGAGAGAGGATCAGGACACTGTCCCAAGGCTGCACTATTTTGTGTATGTGTGAGGGAGGGGGGTTATTTTGACTGTTCCTCTCTTTGTCTCTATATCATCTCCTTTCCCTCATTAGCAACTGCTGAACCCACTCACTGGAATTCAGGGAGTCCAGGATACTGAATGGAGACTATTTCCTGTAACTAAGAAATGATATTGCAGGAAGAATACCTTCCAGAGCCCACTGGTTGATGGCTCAATGGCTTCATGATAAGCAATATTCTTTTCTTACTGAAATGACAGGTGATGTTCTTTTCTCCATATGTATGGTGACCTCGCCCTCACAAAGCCCTGCTATCACACTAAAATGTATACTTCATGCAAGTAATTATTTGTCCTTGCAGGTATATACAATTTCACATACATACATCCTCAAGAAAATCCACTTGTTTACATACATAGTTATTACTATCACTCAGATATACTCATCAATATGCATGATAATGAACACACTTGCACATTGCACAAAATGTCCCTTCAGCTGTAAATATACATACTCTGGCAACCAATAAAGTACATGCATATAGATAAACTTACACTCATACGATCAGTGGATATAAATTTGAGCAAACTCCAGGAGACAATGAAGGACAGGGAAGCCTGGTGTCCTGCAATCTTTGGGGTCACAAAGAGCCAGACACGTCATAGTAACTGAACAAAAAAATCTCAGCAACACACATTATTATGTGTGCATTCAAATACACACATATAAAGAAGGGAGATTTAGGGGTTAATGCTTCTGCTTTTAGTCTCCAGGCTTAGAGGAAGTCAGTTCAAGTATGAGGCAGTGGGACCTAGGAGGGCGGAGAGAACTGGTGCTTGGGGGAAGGAAAAGTGTAAACACTCACAGGTTTTAAGAGGCTCTATTCGGTGTTCTCGGTTATAAGCTGTTTTCCAGAAGCCATTTACAGTTGTGTCCAGTAAAGCTGGAGTTGGTGAGAGATAAAGCAGAGCTTTCAGTGAGGGGTGCCTTGGACCCCAGTTATCTCTGTCCATCCCAGGAAGCAATAGGACTCAGAGTCTTCACGGAGCTAGAGGCATGGTGTGCTCTGTGCAGAAGGGCCTGACTCACTGGGGGCTCCAGGCCCAGAAATCATGACTGCTGATCTCTAGCCTGAGATAGGAAGAAAACTTGCTGCTTATTCTGTGCCTTTCAGGAAAATTCTAGAAAAGTAGAAGGACTACCTCCTTACACAATCCATCCAGGAAGGAGGTTGGATCAGGACCCCATACTACTCTATTATTATGGTTCTGATCTTAGTTTTAAATGTCCAAAGTAATAAAACAGAGTGTAAAATTCCCAGAAGCTGTTCCTTAACAAGATCTCAGCCCACTTAGTCTTCATTCCTTTGGGTTTGAGCAACATGGATTGAACTGATATTTCATCAGGTGAGTGATAGTGAAGGTACCCAATTTCAAAGGAACACAGCAGAAAGTGCAGAGAGGAAAGAGAGGTGCCTCTCAAGAAGCTCCCATCTTCCACTCAGACTTGAATTTCAGGTCAGCTCTTCTCCTCCACTGTTGACCCAAGAAAGAAAATCTGAGACCTGAATGTTAGAGCTAGCAGAATAGAAGAATATAATGAAGAAGCTGAGAGGCATCACTTATGAGGGACCTTTGGTCTGTGAAAAGGCCATGGGAGAGTCTGGAAAATAGATCAGAGGAGAGAAACTGATTTTGAAAGAAGCTACAGTACATGAGTAGCTGAACCCTGGCTGAGAAGAGAGTCACCACACCAAAGGGAGTTTATATAACAGGTGAGTTTATATTAGGGTTCATGGGCAGATTCAATGAAGATGCCATTCAGCAGTCTATACTCAGAGATGCCAGAAAATCCACCTGGAACCTATTGTAGAGGCATCCAGTTCAATGACTTAGTGGGGTTCCAGATTCAAATGCAGATCTATCTGTAATTCACTAAACAATTTCACAAGTTCCCTTTGTATCTGGCTTTTTCATGACAGGGCAACAATCACTGCTGTATCCTATCAGCATGGGTGTTCCAATCAGTCGCTACCTAGCAGAGGCAGTATTGTGGACCACCAAGACCACTGACTGTGGATCTGTGCACTTGGCACTAATTTATTGTGTGATTTCAAGCAAATCATGTAGCTACCCTCAGTTCTGTTTCTCTCATTGTAAATAGAGATGCAGAGGCTTTATGAGAGAAACAATAAAATGCAAAAGTGTGTATAGCAACATCTTTCAGAATTAATCAAAGGGATTATTATTAATTTCGATAAATTTATATCCAGCATCATCACTAGTACCCACTGAAACAGTGAGGATGACCCAAGTATGCTTTTCCAAGTGACCTTAAGCCTCAGTGACTATGTCCTTGCAAGGGAAGAGTGACATACAGGAGGTGAAAAGAGGGAAATGAGGGAGCCTCTAGAGTAAACACAATATATGACTGAGAACATAAGGCCAGGTCAAAGGGGATAATACACAGCCCTAGTGCCCAGATAATGTATGTGTTTCTGAATTTCATTTTTTATGCTTGGTGACTTTGTTTTTAATTGCTAAGCCTTGTATGTGTGTGTTTTAGTTGCTGACTCTTTGAGACCCATGAACTATAGCTCATAAGAGTTGTGTCTGACTCTTTTGCAACCCCATGGGCTGTAGCCTGCCAGGCTCCCCTGTCCATGGGATTTTCCAGGCCAATGATACTAGAGCCGGTTGCCATTTCCTTCTCCAGGGGATCTTCCCCACCCAGGGATTGAAGCTGTGTCTCCTGCATTAGCAGGCAGATTCTTTACCACTGAGCCACCTGGAAAGCCCCAAATATCTACGGTCTACGAAGGATGGTAAAGTTTTCAATTTAGAGCCGGAGTTACAGAATCTTAGTTCCACTTCTTTCACAATTTTACAAATCTAGAGAAAATCAGAAAGAGGCTAGGTTTATTTCAGATCCTGCATAAACCCTTCTTAGGAACCACTGAGCCATGTGAATGAAACATTTGTCCATACCCAGAGGTGATTTGATAAAAGGAGTTTGAAAAGATATTCTCCTTGACTATGTCTTTCTGTTATGAAGGAAAAGAAGTGAAGTCGCTCAGTTGTGTCTGACTCTTTGCGACCCTGTGGACTGTAGCCTGCCAGGCTCCTCTATCCATGGGATTCTCCAGGCAAAAATACTGGAGTGGGTTACCATTTCCTTCTCCAGGGGATCTTCCTGACCCAGGGATTGAACCCAGGTCTCCTGCATTGGAGGCAGACACTTTAACCTCTGAGCCACCAGGGAGAGTTAATGCTTTCAAAGACTCATGTCAACTGAGATTAAATTGTGTAAAGATATTGGGTAAGAACCAGGTGTGTTTTTTTGCCTTTGACTCTGAGATAGACAGTGGTCAGCAGTGGGATCAGACACAAGCATCAGTCCTTGTGATACCAGCAAATACCAGCAGAGGATGATGTTCCCAAAGTCAAACCCTGTCCAGCAGGGCAACCGCTAGTATGAGAAATGGACATAACTATCTTCTGGGTTTAGAGCCAATGTGGAAGGCTCTGTCAGACATTGTAAGATATGGAAAATTGGTCCATGACTCCATTGCTACTGAATAAGGACCTTTATTTGTTAGTTTCTTCAGCCAACACTGATTAAATTCCCTCTCTTTGCAAAACAGAGGTTCTAGAAAGAGAGCACAGCTCAGGGATAACTTCATGAAAGTTATCACTTAGGACAAGGATTGAAAAGCTACAGTCTGCACCAGCTCCACTTTGCAGCATGGTTTTAAAAATAAAGTTTTGTTGGAGCACAGCCACATCCACAAGTTAGATATTGACTGTGGCTTCTTTCATGCTACAATACCTATGCTAACTAGTTTTAACAGAGATTCTGTGGCCCACAGAGCCTAAAATATTCATGATTTGACCAAGGAAAGTTTTTTGATTCTCCAACTGAGGAGTCATACACTAAATCCATTATAGGTACACAATTGGTCAGTCCTTTACCTACCAACCCAAATCTTCACAGCAATTGTCTTTGAGTTAAAACTAACTCAGTAATACACTGCTATGGTCCTTTAAGTCAAAGTGTTTTCCAGAGTGACTTCCTACTTTGAAAAGTGGCCCAAGTGTTGCTGCTGTTTTAATTCAGGAGTGTGAGGCCCCTTCACGGAGACTGTTGTTTATAGATCTCTGTCTACTTCATCAGGATGTCTGTGTATACATCTAAGTATTTCTATAGATGGGAAAAAAAGGGATTCTTATGTAAAAACTCAAATACATTCTGGCTCTGAACACTCACAATACAGGTCAGTCCAAGTGTGTATGACATTCAGAGAAAGACAGGGTACCTGGGACAGAAGCCTGGCTCAGTCCCTAACCAGCCTGGTGCCTTTGGCTAATATGCTTGCTCCACCTCCTAGAGACCAGCCCTGTCCTGGGAGGGGTTAGGGGGAAGGCAGGACTAGACTTCCTCCTGGGGCCTCGAGGACACAGTAGGCTTTGGGAGTCTCAGAAGCTATCAGCAGGGAGATGATGGGGTCAGCTACATACCTATCCCCCCTCGGAGAAGCAGGGGCCCTTTCACAGCTAGAAGAAGAAGGACAGATCACTGGTCTCCACATCCTCAGAGCATGGGTCCTCCACAAACTGATTCTTCATTGTGGTGTAGTGAACCAACTGCTTCCCTGAATTGGGGATTTCCAACAGGGATGAAATGACCTATGCGAAAGTGTAAGCAAATCAGTTGTCAGTTCTTACTAGAACACAGGGACAGAATTAATATGGCATTATTTTTCAATTTTCCTTCTACATGTTCTTATTTCAAAAAAATTTTGTTTCTTATAAAATATTATGGTTGCAGCTAGTGGTGTGATCTGACTGCATATTCAAGAACATAAATGTAAGTAATGAACACAGATTAGCATCATTTTATATTGCAAAATTTTACTTATTAAAATAGCTGAAGTTATTCTGGCTGGCCATTCAACTTTTACCTTATTGTTCAATTCTTATATCTAAATATAATAAATAATAATAAAGATTTATCCTAATGCTATCTCCTGCAGAGAGTAGATTACCTTATAAGCCAGAGTGCAATGCTGACTTCAGGGAACAGCTCTTCTGATCCTATGTCCTTCATCCTGCTTGGGATCCCAGGATTGGAGAATTCCCAGTTTTGGGTTGCCTTTCCATTCTGTGCCATGTATGTTGTGGCTTTAGTCGGCAATATCACTCTCCTTCATGTAATCCGAACTGACCCCACCTTGCATGAGCCCATGTACCTCTTTCTGGCCATGCTGGCTATCACTGACCTGGTCCTCTCCACTGCCACACAACCTAAAATGCTGGCCATATTCTGGTTTCACGATCATGAGATTGAATACCATGCCTGCCTCATCCAGTTGTTCTTCATCCATGCCTTTTCTTCAGTGGAGTCCGGATTGCTCATGGCTATGGCCTTGGACCGTTATGTGGCTGTCTGCTTCCCACTGCGTCACTCTAGTATCCTGACCCCATCTGTCGTGGGTAAACTGGGGGCAGGTGTGATGCTGAGAGGGCTGCTGTGGGTGAGTCCTTTCTGCTTCATGGTGTCCAGGATGCCCTTCTGCCCGAGTCGGATCATCCCCCAGTCATACTGTGAGCACATGGCTGTGCTGAAGTTGGTGTGTGCTGACACTAGAGTTAATCGTGCATATGGACTTTTTGTGGCCTTCTCTGTAGTTGGCTTTGACATTATTGTCATCGGTGGATCCTATGTAATGATTCTGAGAACTGTTCTGGGGTTACCCTCAGGTGAAGCCCGGCTCAAAGCTTTTGGCACATGTGCTTCCCATATCTGTGTCATCTTGGCTCTTTATATCCCAGCCCTCTTTACTTTCCTCACCCACCGCTTTGGACATCATGTGCCCCGAGTAGTACATGTCATGTTTGCTATTCTCTATCTCCTGATACCTCCCATGTTCAACCCCATCATCTATGGTGTTAGAACCAAACAGATCAGGGACAGGGTTATTCCTGTCTCTTATACACNTAGAAGATGGTAATGATGACCCTGTATGCGAGACACAGATGTATAGAACAGTCTTTTGGACTCTGTGGGAGGAGAAGGTGGGATGACTTGAGAACAGCATTGAAACATGTATATTATCATATGTGAAACAGATCGCCAGTCCAGGTTCGATGCATGAGACAGGACACTCAGGGCTGGTGCACTGGGATGACCCAGAGGGATGGTATGGGGAGGGAGGTGGGAGGGGGGTTCAGGATGGGGAACACGTGTACACCGTGGCAGATTCATGTTGATGTGTGGCAAAACCAATGCAATATTGTAAAGTAATTAGCCTCCAATCAAAATAAATAAATTTATATTTTAAAAAAAGAAAGGGGTGGAGAGAGGAATCAGGAATGAGTCGTAAGAGTTATCCATTCACTGAGCTTAAAAGTAAAATAAAGTAAATGTCGCCCAGTCGTGTCCAACTCTTTGCAACCCCATGGACGGTGGCCTACCAGGTTCCTGCATCCATGGGATTTTCCAGGCAAGAATACTGGAGTGGATTGTCATTTCCTTCTCCAGGAGATCTTCCCAACCCAGGGATTGAACCCAGGTCTCCTGGGTTGTAGGCAGACACTTTACTGTCTGAGCCACTAGGTAAATCTCTTCATTAAGCTTACTGGGAGCCATATTGGGAATTGAGGTCTTGAAACCAACACAGACGGGAACACTGCCATCATGAGGAAGTAACATGGTCAGATGTATATCTTCAAGGTTCATTTTGACTGCAAATCAGAGAATGAACTGAAAGAGAGGAAAAGTTCCCTCTAAACAGAAATTTCTCTGAAATCCTTAGTTCTTTATTCCCTGCTGAGGCTACCCTCTGATAAAGGTAAGAAAGAGGCACTCAGAAGTCCTGGAAAATTACTACAGCTTGCATAAACTGGGAACTTACAGTAACAAACAAACTCAACGACTCTCATTTTCAATTCCTCTTCTAACCAGGAATGTGTATTTATATAACAATTTAACCTACAAAGACTAGGAAAGTTTTAAAGACAAGATCTTTTCAAGTTATTAGTTAACAGTGGAAGCATCTTTTCTGTATTTTTACACAAGAAGCTCCAAAATCTTGCAAAGAGTGAATAAATAAATTTGGTGAAACTTTTAGAACATTCTATTAAAAGACCAAATCATGTAGTCATCATTCTGAGATACAGATTAATCATATTATATGTTGTGAGTGTGTTCAGTGTACTAAGTCACTTCAGTCTGGCTCTTTGCGATGCTATGGACTGTAGCCCACCAAACGTACTCTCTAATGGGCTTCCCTGGTGGTTCAGATGGTAAAGAACTCACCTTCAATGTGGGAGATCTGGAGTCAGTCTCTAAAACAGAGAGGTAAATTCACCACAAACCAATGATCAATGTGATTAATGTTTTTAAATGACTTTTTAAAAAAACTGATTTCATGAAATCAAGAGTAGATGCTCTTATTCTACCCTTTGATCTGGAACGATCTTGTGGTTTGCACTCACAAATAGTTTGCCACATTGGCAGCACTATGTAGCTATTAAGCATGGATCTCAAGAAACACTGGGCTTCCCTAGTGGCTCAGACAGTAAAGGATCCACCTGCTGTGCAGGAAACCCCGGTCTGATCCCTGGGTCAGGAAGATCCCCTGGAGAAGGGAAGGCTACCCACTCCATCATTCTTGCCTGAAGAGTTCCATGGACAGAGGAGCCTGGCAAGCTACAGTCCATGGGGTCACAAAGAGTCAGACATGACTGAGCAACTAACACACATACAAGAAACATTACCTGCTTCTCTTCTCACTTTTGAAATCCTGACACCGCCATATAAATAAGCCTCAGTTAGACTGCTGAAAGATGAGACATCTGGTTACATTCTCTTTTGGACCTCCTTTCTCACAGCAAGCTGGACCCCAGTCATATGAGCAAGTCCATTCTTCCTCACTTAGCCCTCGCTAACATAACAGCTGAGTAGAGACCATCAGCAAGCCTAGCTGGGAACAGACAGGGCTGGCACAGTCAGCCTTACATAGCTGCACAGTTGGAATGGCAGCTGAGTTCAAATCCTGATTGGGTCCCTTGATGGGTCTGTAATTGTGAGCAAGTCTTTTAACAACCTCCAATCTATACTTTTTCATGTTTAAGAAATGAGAAAAATATCAGTGATATGTACATGAAAATGTCACCAGAAAATATCATACAGTAACAGTTATTTTCATTCTGAGAAAAATGAGTAATGCTTGACTTATCTTTTAAATCTGACCTCAAGAAAAAGCAATGTGGCTAAGCTTCCACAAGGAAATCATTTAAGCCAGAATAGTGGTGAACCCCATAATCTTTCTACAACCCAGAAAACTAATATATATATATATATATTTGCCTACTCACATGCACTCAGCAAAGGATTGGTAAGCTTTGAAATGCACATTTTAGTGCCTTGAATTGATAGGGGCAGAGCCTGATGCTAATCACCTCTGTGTGTGTCTGTGTGTGTGTTTTTCCTTTTTGTTTATTTTTTATGGAGGTAGAGCTGATTTGCAATAGTGTGTTAGTTTCAGGTGTATAACACAGTGATTCAATTATCTTTCTGCCTATATTTCAAGATTATTACAAGATATAATTTCCTGTTCTGTACAGTGAATCCTTTTGCTTACCTATTAGGACTATGGGATCAAGAGATACAAACATGCGTGCTTTTAAGAATGCCATTGTCCTCCCTGGAGCACAATTTCACCCCATGAAAAATTAGTTGATCCTTTTCCAGCATTCAGTTCCTAAAATTCCACTTATTAACATCCCTTATAGAATCTATCATAAAGATAAGAGTAGAAAGGTTGTCTACAACATCATGTATAAGAACAGATTAGAGTGAGTCCTCAGTCATGTTCAACTCTTTTGTGACCCCATGGACAGTAGCCCACCAGGTTCCTCTGTTCATGGAATTCTCCAGGCAAGAATACTAGAATGGGTTGCCATTCTCTTCTCTAGAACAAATTAACCATCCTTAAATATGCATGTAGTTTTGGACATGTGGCCATTCTCATCATCTGATTGAAGAGAGAAATGCAATGCACCACAGAAGAGAACTCTTCTTTTCACTTTAAGATTCTCACATTCTTGTTTCCCTAAATATCAATCTTGTGAGCTTGTTTATTCTAATTGCCACTTCGTGCTTCTTTACCTGACTTGGATTAAATTTGTAGACTCATGGATCTCTTTGAGAACACATTAAAAGGACTATTATCTTCTTCCCAGCATCCAAAATTTCCTGTGTTTAAATAAACAACTGGGAGCTGACTGTGGCTCAGACCATGAAGCCCTTATTACCAAATTCAGACTTAAACTGAAGAAAGTAGGGAAAGCCACTAGACCATCCAGGTATGACCTAAATCAAATCCCTTATGATTATACAGTGGAAGTGACAAATAGATTCAAAGGATTGGGTCTGATAGACAGAGTACCTGAAGAACTACAGACAAAGGTTTAGGACATTCTACAGGAGGCAGTGATCAAGACCATCCCCAAGAAAAGGAAACGCAAAAAGATAAAATGGTTGTCTGAGGAGACCTTACAAATAGCTGTGAAAAGAAGAGAAGCAAAAGGCAATGAAGAAAAGGAAATATATTCCCATTTGAATGCAGAGTTCCAAATAATAGCAAGGAGAAATAAGAAAGCCTTCCTCAGTGATCAATGCAAAGAAATAGAGGAAAACAACAGAATGGGAAAGACTAGAGATCTCTTCAAGAAAATTAGAGATACTAAGGGAACATTTCATGCAAAGATGGTCACATAAAGGATAGAAATGGTTTGGACCTAACAGAAGTAGAAGATATTAAGAAGAGATGGCAAGAATACACAGAAGAACTATACAAAAAAGATCTTCATGACCCAGATAATCACAATGGTGTGATCACTCACCTAGAGCCAGACATCCTGGAATGTGACATCAAGTGGGCCTTAGGAAACATCAGTACAAACAAAGCTAGTAGAGGTGATGGAATTCCAGTTGAGCTATTTCAAATCCTGGAAGGTGATGCTGTGAAAGTGCTGCACTCAGTATGCCAGGAAATTTGGAAAACTCAGCAGTGGTCACAGGATTAGAAAAGGTCAGTTTTGATTCCAATCCCTAAGAAAAGCAATGACAAACCAAGTTCAAACTATTGCACAATTGCACTCATCTCACAATGCTAACAAAGTAATGCTCACAATTCTCCAAACCAGGCTTCAACAGTACACAGACTGTGAACTTCCAGATGTTCAAGCTGGATTTACAAAAGGCAGAGGAACCAGAGATCAAAATGCCAACATCCACTGGATCATCAAAAAAACAAGGGAGTTCCAGAAAAACACCTACTTCTGTTTTATTGACTATGTCAAAGCCTTTGACTGCGTAGATCACAAAAAACTGTGAAAAATTCTTAAAGAGATGGAAATACCAGGCCAACTCACCTGCCTCCTGAGAAATCTGTATGCAGGTCAAGAAAGTAACAGTTAGAACTAAAAATGAAAAAAAAAAAAAAAAAGCAGACTGGTTCCAAACTGGGGAAGGAGTATGTCAAGGATGTATATTGTTACTCTCCTTGTTCAACTAATATGCAGAGTATATCACGTGAAATGCTGGGATGGATGAAGCACATGCTGAAATCAAGGTTGCTGGGAGAAATATCAGTAACCCCAGATACGCAGATGACACCACCCTTATGGCAGAAAGAGAAGAACTAAAGAGCCTCTTGATGAAAGTGAAAGAGGAGAGTAAAAAGTTGGCTTAGAACTCCACATTCATAAAACTGAAATAATGGCATCTGATCCTATCCCTTCATGGAAAATAGATGGGGAAATAATGGAATCAATGAGAGACTGGGTTTGGTTTTTTTTTGTTGTTGTTGTTGTTGTTGCTGTTTGCAGAGGGGGAGGCTCCAAATTCACTGCAGATAGTGACTGCAGCCATGAAAATAAAAGACACTTGCTTCTTTGAAGAAAAGCTATGACCAACTTGGATAGCAAGCTAAAAAGCAGGGATATTACTTTGCCAACAAAGGCCCATAGAGTCAAGGCTATGGTTTTTCCAGTAGTTATGTATGGATATGAAGAGTTGGACTATAAAGAAAGCTGAGCACTGAAGAACTGATGCCTTTGAACTGCGGTGTTGGAGAAGACCCTTGAGAATCCTTTGGATGGGAAGGAGACCCAACCAGTCCCTCATAAAGGAAATCAGTCTTGAATATTCATTGGAAGGACTGATGTAGAAGCTGAAACTCTAATACTTTGGCTACTTCACGTGAAAAACTGACTCAATGGAAAAGACCCTTGTGCTGGGAAAGATTGAAGGCAGGAGGAGAAGGGGAAGACAGAGGGTGAGATGGTTGGATGGCCTCACCGGTTTTATGGACACAAGTTTGAGCAAGCTTCAGGAGTTGGTGATGGACGGGGAAGCCTGGCGTGCTGAGAGTCAGACACAGCTGAGAGATTGAATTGAACTGAAACAATCAAAAGTTTTGAGAGAAGACAAATCTCTAGATATCTATTTGTCGATTCAGTAGTTATGATTCTTAGGTTAAAAACAACTCCTAAAAGATTCCTAAGTTCCTTGCAATGCTGCTGCTGCTGCTGCCACTGCTAAGTCACTTCAGTCGTGTCTGACTCTGTGCGACCCCATAGACAGCAGCCCACCAGGCTCCTCTGTCCCTGGGATTCTCCAGGTAAGCACTGGAGTGGGTTGCCATTTCCTTCTCCAATGCGTGCATGCATGCTAAGTCGCTTCAGTCGTGTCCAACTCTGTGCAACTCCATGGACAGCAGCCCACCAGGCTCCTCTGTCCACAGGATTCTCCAGGCAAGAACACTGGAGTGGGTTGCCATTTCCTAATATTCTATAATTAGAGCTGAGTGAACTTCACATGTTTACAGCTGAATCCCTAGCCCTCACTCCCCCAAACAGATTGAACTGCTCATTTCTCTTATTAGTAAATTCTACTGAAGCCACACATTTGAAATCAACCTACTCTCCTTTCCTCCTGCCTCCTGTTAAAAATTCCAAGGAATCCTCATGTCCCTGCCTTCAAAACATTCCCTGAATCTGAACTCTTCTCACCACCTCCACTGGCAGCATCTTGGCCAAACTGCTACCATTTTTGCCAAAAATATTGCAAAATCCTTCAAACTGGTCTACACATTTGTTCCTCTAAAGTTTATTTCCAATGTATTAGTCAGTATTGTTGTTTACAAAAATAAGGGAATTCATGTAATTCTTGTTCTTAAAAAAGAAAAAAAAATACAAATTTACTAATTTATTTAAAGTCCAAGTCTGTGCAGTGGCCCTAATGTCCTTCACAAGCAGGCCCTCCATTACCTGCAGATCCTCACCTTCTAAGACTCAGTCCTCCTTTATTTCTGTCTCTTAAGAATAGCAGCCCCGGCCCAGCATCCAATATATTGGATCTATCTGTTCTCGGTGTGAACACTATTCCCCAGATGCTTGCAAGACTCACACTCTCATCTTTAAGTTTCTATCAAATGACACTTTCTGGCATTTCTGCCCATCCTCATCAATCTATTTTAAATTTTATATTCCCTTCCCATCAACAATCCCCGTCCTTCTTATTCTGCTCAGATCCTGCCCTTTTTCCCCAGACATAAGATTCTGATGCTGGGAAAGACTGAAAGCCAAAAGGAGAAGGGGACGGCAGAGGTTGAAATGGCTAGAGAGCATCATTGGCTCAATGGACATGGATTTGAGCAAACTCCAGAGACAGGGGAGGACCTGGGAGTCTGGAGCACTGCAGTCCACGCGGTCACTTACAGTCAGAGTCAGTCAGTGACTGGACAATCCAAACTGCAATCCTCTCCTTTTGCTTAAGTTTATTATCCGTCTTTCTTCACCAGAATGTAACAAAACAGGTCAGAAAGACTTTTCTGTTTTGTCTACCACTGTATTCCAAACTATAGAACAGTTCTTAGCATGCAATTGGCACTTAATAAATATTTCTAAAATTAATTGATGGGTAATTACCTTTATAACTTAAAGATGTCTCCTTTCTAAACTTGCTCAAACTCCCCAGGACACATCTTCCCTCAAGTGGTCAGTGTATTATGTCACTAATGAAAAGGAAGAGTAAGTAAAGAGAAGACTCATAACCACCAAGATGGACTAAAATAATTTCTGATTTTGAGATAAACTACAATTAAAAAGTGAATAAAATAAGCAACAAAGAAAATGTCAGAACCAGTCCTGTTGAGCCTCCCCTATAAAAGGACTTCATATGTTGTGTGATCCCTGAAGCAGCTCTGTCCCTTTCTCCCTTCACTGGAGCACTTAAAATTTGAGGGAAGAATGCATCCTTCTAGCACCAGAAAATGAGGACCAAGAAGGAAAATCTCACACACTAGCCGTTTGAAATAGCACAGCATTCTCAGCACCACTAGAGTCAAAAAAGCATGTCTTTTTTTGCCTCTTATTTTCTCTACTGTGTACGTGAATATATGATGACCCAGCACAGCTACCAGAATGAAGTAGAACTCTAAATGAGGGTTACATATAACACAAACGAAATTCTAGTCAGAAGATTGTGTGTGTGTGTTTGGCATAAGAATGACCCTTTGAGAGCCAGGCCAGACTCTGTCTGAGGTCACAGAAAAGCCAGACCACTTAGCTGCCCCTGACCCTAGTTTCTTACCGTTGATCAGGAAGGACACTTCTGGAAGTGACACCCTCTTCCCTCTCCTCTGATGCTTTGGGGAGCTGTGTTAGATCTAATATAAGTGTTTCCTCAATAGTCCTTTGGGACCTCTTCCAATGAGCATCCCAGAAATATGTGCCTCCCTCTCCAAAGACACAATCGGAGCTCATTTGGAGCATGGGGATAATATATTAGTTAGGATATGGCAAAATGAGGAGCATTTCATTAAAAGTCCACTCTCAGAATGAATAGGTCAAATGTAATCACACCTGTGTGTGACTGTGTAGGGGGGCTTCCCAGGTGGCACTAGGGTAAAGAACCTGCTTGCCAGTGCAGGAGACCTAGGAGGTGCAGTTTCAATCCCTGGGTTGGGAAGGTTGCCTGGAGAGGGGCGTGGCAGCCCACAGTCTTCTTGCCTGGAGCATCACACGGCACACACGGCATGTGCGTGATTAAAAAAAAAAAAACAACCTCTCCAAATTGTACTAACTGGACTTTTCTAGACGTTATCATGTGATTCACAGTGTTTCTCCCTCTCCTATGTCTCACTGTCTGTCCAGGCTACACTTCCTTGTCTCATTCATCAGGAAACACTATCCATTCTTGGGGCCATGGCTTGGATCGCAACCCTCTAAAATTCATATGTTGAAGATGTAACCTCCAGTAATTTCAAATGGGACTGAATTTGGAGATAGAGCCTTTATAAAGGAAATTCAGTTAAACTGAGATAGTTAGAATGAACCTTAATGCAATCTGACTGGTATCTTTATAAAAACAAACAAAAACGGAAACAGGAAAAGAGATACTAGGGATGCTTTTGCACGCACGCACACACGCACACACGCACACACACACACACACACACACACAGATCCAAGTCAGGAGAAAGTAAGAAAACGACTAAGTGCCAGCAAAGGAAAAAGACGTCAGAACAAGTCAACCATGCTGGCTCACTGATCTTGGCCTTTCAGCCTCCAGAGCTGTGAGAAATACATTTCAATTATTTATGACAGGCAGTCTCTGGTATTTTGATATGGCAGCCCTGACAAGCTCTAAATCCTCTCTTAGATGTAAAGCTTTCAAAATCTTTTCACCTCTCTAATTATTTATTTTTATCTCCTTCTCCATTTCTGTTTCATACAGCAGCTTTTCTTTTGCCCTTCATTCTTTTATTTCTTGGGGAAATTTTTATTTTATTGGAAGCTTGCTGTGACTCTAAATATAGTCGTTCTTTCCTACATATGCTGTCAAAGAAATCTTTGTATCACAGTAAGCAAAAATATGAAAATCAGAAAAGAAAAATAAATTTATTTTGAATGGCATTTTACAGTAGATATTGTACTTATGATCTTTCAACTAGAACTAACTCATAACAAATGAATAATTACCTCTGGAATAAAAAAATCTGTGCTTGCATTCTTTTTTTCTTACCTATGATTTATCTGATTGGAACCAAGAGATTTCAGCTGTCTAGTCATGACAGTGATTGCATAAACAATACTATTATTCTATATTAGGTTATAATATTATACTTACAATTAATTAATAAGCTGTCAATTGTAATGAAAAAAAAAAATTCTCAGAATTCCAGTAATACTATAGACTTTGTTCTGAGCTAGCATGCCTAGTAGTTTTTCCAATTGCCCCAGACTGATTTATTTTAAAAAATATTCAAGAACATCAGTGCCAACTTAAAAAGACAAATGTAGGCTGGAATTTCTACATTATTCAGTGATTTTGCTTAATTTATTTATTTCTGAGATTTACAGACTGTCATCAATAAAACAGAAACTAATCTGCAAAACACAAAACAAGCAAAAAAAAAAAAAANTCCCATATCTGTGTCATCTTGGCTCTTTATATCCCAGCCCTCTTTACTTTCCTCACCCACCGCTTTGGACATCATGTGCCCCGAGTAGTACATGTCATGTTTGCTATTCTCTATCTCCTGATACCTCCCATGTTCAACCCCATCATCTATGGAGTTAGAACCAAACAGATCAGGGACAGGGTTATTCAAGGATGTTGTAGAAAAGACTCCCAACTCAAAGTACAGGGTTTTAACCACCCTAAGGTCCCCACTGTTAAGGCATTGATGATATAAATGCATAAATTTGCCAGGATGTCACATTTTTTTTTCCAAATTTATTGAGTTATAGTGAAGTGAAACTCACTCAGTCGTGTCCAAATCTTTGCAACTCCATGAGCTGTAGCCCGCCGAACTCCTCTGTCCATGGAATTCTCCAGTCAAGAATACTAGAGTGGGTTGCCTTTTCCTTTTCCAGGGGATCTTCCTGATCCAGAGATTGAACCTGTGTCTCTTGTACTGTAAGCAGACTCTTTACCATCTGAGCCACCAGGGAAGTCTGTATTGAGGTATATGTAACATACAAATAGTTGCACATATTTCAGTTCATTTCAGTCGCTCAGTGTCCAACTCTTTGCAACCCCATGGACCGCAGCACATCAGGCTTTCCTCTCCATCACCAGTTCCTGGAGCTTACTCAAACTCATGTCCATCGAGTCAGTGATGTCCTCCAACTATCTCATTCTCTGTCTCCCCTTCTCCTTCTGCCTTCAATCTTTCCTCACACCAGGGACTTTTCCAGTGAGTCAGTTTTTCACATCAGGTGGCCAAAGTATTGGAGCTTCAGCTTCAACATCAGTCCTCACTCTCCTTCATGTAATCCGAACTGACCCCACCTTGCATGAGCCCATGTACCTCTTTCTGGCCATGCTGGCTATCACTGACCTGGTCCTCTCCACTGCCACACAACCTAAAATGCTGGCCATATTCTGGTTTCACGATCATGAGATTGAATACCATGCCTGCCTCATCCAGTTGTTCTTCATCCATGCCTTTTCTTCAGTGGAGTCCGGATTGCTCATGGCTATGGCCTTGGACCGTTATGTGGCTGTCTGCTTCCCACTGCGTCACTCTAGTATCCTGACCCCATCTGTCGTGGGTAAACTGGGGGCAGGTGTGATGCTGAGAGGGCTGCTGTGGGTGAGTCCTTTCTGCTTCATGGTGTCCAGGATGCCCTTCTGCCCGAGTCGGATCATCCCCCAGTCATACTGTGAGCACATGGCTGTGCTGAAGTTGGTGTGTGCTGACACTAGAGTTAATCGTGCATATGGACTTTTTGTGGCCTTCTCTGTAGTTGGCTTTGACATTATTGTCATCGGTGGATCCTATGTAATGATTCTGAGAACAGTGTTACAGTTACCCTCAGGTGAAGCCCGGCTCAAAGCTTTTGGCACGTGTGCCTCCCATATCTGTGTCATCTTGGCTTTCTACATCCCGGCTCTCTTTACTTTCCTCACCCACCGCTTTGGACATCATGTGCCCCGAGTGGTACACATCATGTTGGCTGTTCTCTATCTCCTGGTGCCTCCCATGTTCAACCCCATCATCTATGGAGTTAGAACCAAACAGATCAGGGACAGGGTTATTCAAAGATGTTGCGGAAAAAAACCCTGAGTCAAAGCATAGGGCTTTTCAACCACCCCAATCACCCCACTGATCTGGGAATATAAATGCAAAAGTTTGCCAGGCTGTCATGTATCTTCACAAAGTCATCTCTCTGAACAACTGGCTCAGAGATCAGCCACCCTCCCGAAGTAAGAGGAACAAGGACACCCTGAAAGTAGTGACTGATAATGAATACAAGTTTTACCTATGTTTGATCGCTTACAGAGAATGATGCTGGATTTGTGATCTCCAAAGAAGATTTAGCTTCAGGATCAGGGACCAGGCTTAATCACTCAGAGCTCACCTTCTGACATAGACATCAGAAGGGGGCGGAGAGTGCCCCACTCGTAGCCTTAGCAATTGGTTTTTAGAGTAAATCAAAAAAATGTCTCAAGGTCATAAAAATCTTACCAGACCCACTCCCACAATATACATTTTAAGATGTCAGGATTATTCAGAAGGTTCTTAAGAAGGAGAAACATGTCTTCCAGCAGGATACAATGTTGTAACATAATCATTCTTACAGAGTTTAAGGAAGAACTCTTTGAGCAAGATGAGTTGATTTTTTGTGTGTAATCATTAGCTCTATGCTTAAAGAAAAAAATGTTTTATGTGACTAAGATGAAGGAATGTAGGGAAAAAAAGTTTGTCCTTTTCTCTTCCTCAAGAGCCCCAGACCCCTTTCTCCTTCTCGGGGACCCCAGACTTCTTATCAACCGTGCTTTTTTTTTACTATGCCAAAGCCTTTGATTGTGTGGATCACAATAAACTGTGGAAAATTCTGAAAGAGATGGGAATACCAGACCACCTTACCTGCCTACTGCAAAACCTGTATGCAGGTCAAGAAGCAACAGTTAGAACTGGACATGGGACAATAGATTGGTTCCAAATTGGGAAAGGAGTACGTCAAAGCTGTGTATTATCACCCTGCTTATTTAAATTATATGCACAGTACATCATGTGAAATGCTGGGCTGGATGAAGCACAAACTGGAATCAAGATTACCGGGAGAAATATCAATAACTTCAGATATGCAGATGACACCACCCTTATGGCAGAAAGTGAAGAACTAAAGAACTTCTTGATGAAAGTGAAAGAGGAGAGTGAAAGAGTTGGCTTAAAACTCAACATTCAGAAAACTAAGATCATGGCATCCGATTCTATCACTTCATGGCAAATAGATGGGGAAACAATGGAAACAGTGACAGACTTTATTTTCTTGGTCTCCAAAATCACTGCGGATGGTGACTGCAGCCATGAAATTAAAAGTTGCTTGCTCCTTTGAAGGAAAGCTATGAAAATCCTAGGTAGCATATTAAAAAGCAAAGACATCGCTTTGCCAACAAAGGTCCATATAGTCAAATGTGTGGTTTTGCCAGTAATCATGTATGGATGTGAGAGTTGGACTATAAAGAAGGCTGAGCACCAAAGAATGGATGCATTTGAACTGTGTTGTTGGAGAAAACTCTTGAGAGTCCATTGTACAAGGAGGAGATCAAACCAGTCCATCCTAAAGGAAATCAGTCCTGAATATTCATTAGAAGGACTGACGCTGAAGCTGAAATTCCAGTACTTTGGCTACCTGATGCAAAGGACTGACTCATTGGCAAATACTCTGATTCTGGGAAAGATTAAGGGCAGGAGGAGAAGGGGCAACAGAGAATGAGATGGTTGGATGGTATCACTGACTCAGTGGACATGAGTTTGAGCAAACTCTGGGAGATAATGAAGGACAGGGAAGCCTAGCATGCTGCAGTCCATGGGGTCACAAAGGGTTGGACACAACTTACTAGCTGAACAATCAGTTCAGTTCAGTTCAGTCACTCAGTCGTGTCCGACTCTTTGCAACCCCATGAATCGCAGCACGCCAGGCCTCCCTGTCCATCACCAACTCCCAGAGTTCACTCAGACTCACATCCATCGAGTCAGTGACGCCATCCAGCCATCTCATCCTCTGTCGTCCCCTTCTCCTCCTGCCCCCAATCCCTCCCAGCATCAGAGTCTTTTCCAGTGAGTCAACTCTTCGCATGAGGTGACCAAAGGACTGGAGTTTCAGCTTTAGCATCATTCCTTCCAAAGAAATCCCCGGGTTGATCTCCTTCAGAATGGACTGGTTGGATCTCCTTGCAGTCCAAGGGACTCTCAAGAGTCTTCTCCAACACCACAGTTCAAAATCATCAATTCTTTGGCACTCAGCCTTCTTCACAGTCCAACTCTCACATCCATACATGACCACAGAAAAAACCATAGCCTTGACTAGACGGACCTTAGTCGGCAAAGTAATTAAGAACAGGATATTTGCACAAAGGAAATTGCCCTACTGCAAATGTGGCTCCTGGTCCAAATTGGGTGCCCTGTCAGATCTTGGATGATGATACTAAACCAGGTTCCTGTGTCCTATGGGTTAGTATATAAACTACTATTTGTCTTTAGCATACCCCAACAACTGTCTAAAGCACGGCAAATTGATTGGAACTTACATTCATCCTGGAGACCACAATCAACAGGAAAAACTGAGAGAATGAGTCATACATTGAAAAGGAGAATTGCTAAAATATGTCTATCAACTAATTTAACTTGGAATGAGGCTTTGCCAGTTCCCCACTACATATCAGGGTGGCTCCCCGAAGTAGGCTTAAATTAAGCCCCTTTGAAATATTGTATGATAAGCCATTTCAATTGTTTGACCAGACAGGGTATCTGTAAATGCTCTGAAATACCTAGCTGTAGCTAATTATGTTAAATCTTTGGACATTATAAAAACCTCTGTTCATGAGTTTTGCTCTATTATACTAACCTCTGATCTTGAGTAATGGGCTCAAGATCATGCCTTTTCAGTGCCACATAGAGGGGCTTTAACATAAGCCTATAGTTTGGGATCCAAATCCAACAGAACCCTGCCATCCCCTGATACTCTCTCAGTTGTCTGCAGATCTTGGGTGCCCTCAAGCCTGGAACTGCCTGCTTCCTGTCAGGTGAAATACCCCACTGTCCTTGGGAGAGGACAAAGCCCAGATAGATGACTTGTTTGCACATCTGGGCCTTTTTCTAGGAAACTTTTTATCCACAATTAGCCAAATAGTTCAGGGTTCTGATGGTGTTTTGCAGACATTTGTCATATGTAAGGTTAGCTATGAGCCAGTTGTCCACATATTAGAGTAAAAGCCTTTCATCCAGTATTAAGTTTCTAAGCTTCCAGCTGCTTATGCAACTGAAGTAGCCTTACATTTTTTTCTAACCCAGTGATGGAGTCCTCCTTAAAACCCAGAGAGAACAGCGGGCTGAGGACCAACTGACTGCAAGGTAGACTGGACCATACAAGGTGTTATTCACCATGAGCTCATCTGTCAAGCTGCCTGAGATAAAACCCTGGATTCACCATACTCAGATTAAAGCTGTACCTCTGTGTTTGAAAACAAATCCAACTCCTAGGAGGCCTGAGGAACAATGGGTTTGTGAACCCTTAGAGAACTTAAGATTGCTCTTCAAAAAGAATATGTTGAATTTACAATTTCCTTACAGCTGGAGAAGGATAGATCAATCTGCTTCTTTAATCCTGTTCTACTGAACCACCCAGCATGAGGTTCAAGTAGTTGAGAATTATCTGCTGCTAAGTCGCTTCAGTCGTGTCCAACTCTGTGTGACCCCATAGATGGCAGCCCACCAGGCTCCCTTGTCCCTGAGATTCTCCAGGCAAGAACACTGGAGTGGGTTGCCATTTCCTTCTCCAAAGCATGAAAGTGAAAAGTGAAAGTGAAGTTGCTCAGTCGTGTCTGACTCTTAGCGACCCCATGGACTGCAGTCCACCAGGCTCCTCCATCCATGGGATTTTCCAGGCAAGAGTACTGGAGTGGGTTGCCATTGCCTTCTCCATTGAGAATTATACTCTACTAAAAATTCTAAACATTATTTTCTGCCTGAGGGTTTAACAGTCAGGCAGAGGGGCAGAGTTCCCTGAGGCAGGGCATTATATATGATTATAATGACAAAAACAACTCTCACAGGTCTTCAAAGATGCTCCAGTGTATAGAAGTGAAATGAAATGAAAGGCGCTCAGTTGGGTCCAACTCTTTGCAACCCCATAGATTATACAGTCAATGGAATTCTCCAGGCCAGAATACTGCAGTGGATAGCCTTTCCCTTCTCCAGGGAATCTTCTCAACCCAGGGATCAAACCCAGGTCTCCCGCATTGCAGGCGGATTTTTACCAGCTGAGCTCTAGTGAATGGTTTCTGTTAAAAACTGAATTCCAGAAGCCATTTAGAGCTATTTCTGGTCATGATAGAGTTGGTGAGAGATAAAGCAGAGCTTACAGTGAGTAGTGCCCTGTGTCCCAGTCCTCTGCCCATCCCATGGAGCAGTAGAGCTCAGAGTCTTCAAAGAGTGGGACAGCAAGGTGTGCACCGTGCAAGACAGCCTGACTCAGTGCAGGGTCCAGGTCAGAGAAGATGACTGCTGAGCCAGAAGGAAGACTTGCTGCTTGTACTATGTCTCCCAGGAAGACTCTGGAAAAGTAGGAAGATTGCCTCCATTCACAAAGCCTCCAGTAAGGAGAGTGGATCTGAACCCCACCCTGCTCCAGCATTTTTGTTCTGGGCTTTAGTTTTAGCTACCCTAAACAGAGTCTAAATTTCCCTGAAGCTATTGCTTAGCAAGATCTCAGCCCATTTTAGTTTTTATCTCTTCAGGGTTGAGCAACTTGGATTGAACTGATATTTCACCTAGTGAGTGAGTGTGAAGGCACTAAATTCCCTAGGAACTCAGCAGAAAGTGCAGGGAGGAAAGAGAGGTGCCTCTCAAGGGCTCCCGCCTCCCACTCAGACTTGTGTCTCAGATCAGCTCTGCTCCTCCATGGTCCATCCAAAAAGAAAATCTGAGAGCTGAAAATCAGAGCCAGTGAATGGAATGAGGAAGCTGAGAAGCATCTCTTAGGAGGGAACTTTGGTCTTTGAAAAGGCCAAGGAGAATCTGGGAAATAGAATCAGCAGAGAGAAACTGGCTTTTGAAAGCAGCTACAGTAAATGAGTAGCTGAAGCCTGCTTGAGAAGAGAGTCACCACCCCTAAAAGAATTTGTGGAACAGGTGAGTTCACTATTAAGGCTCATGGGCGGAAGCTGATAAAGATGCCTTCCTAGAGAAAGCAGTATGTAATCTGAGATTTCAGAAGAGCAGCCTGGAACCTATTGTAGTCATCCAGCCCAGCGACTTAGAAGGCGCCAGGTTCAGATGCAGATCTGTCTGTAATTCAGTATACAGTTTCACAGATCTCCTTTTTATCTGGCTTTTTCATGATGACAGGGCAACAATCTCTGCTCTAACCAACCAGAGTGGGTGTTCCAATCAATCACTGCCTAGCAGTGATGTGGACCACCCAGAGCACTGGGTGTGGCATTGTGCACTTGGCACGAATTTACTATGTGGTCTTGGGAAAATCATGTAACTGCACTGAGCTCTGTTTTTCTCACTTTAAATACAGATGCAGAGGTTTTGTGAGAGAAACGATAAAATGTAAAAGTGTATGGCGTCATATCTGCAAAAACAGCAATGCTTTCCACAGTTAATCAAAGAGGTCATTGTTCACTCTAATAACTTATATCTTTAGCCAGACTCTCCCCCAGTGCTCAGTGCAGGAATGAAGATGGTACAAGTTATACTTTTACTGGTGCATCTGAGGCTCAGTGACTACATCCTCGCAAGAGGAGAGTGATATACAGAAGGCAAAAAGGAGGGAGAGAGCCTGTAGCTCAAACAGAATATATGACTGTTTGCAAAGGTCAGGCCAGGCAGAAGGAAATAAAACCCTAGATCGTGGGTGTGTATTTCTGAATGTCACTATAAGCCAGATAGGAGTATATGTTTTGAGCCATCCTGTAGCTATTACTTAGGTAGGATGGTAAAGTTTCCAGATTATAGAGTAAGAACTATAGGGTGAGCCCCAATTCTCTCACAATGTGACAAATCTAGAGAAAATTAGAAAGAGGCTCGGTTTATTTCAGATCTTGCAGAAACCCTTTTGAGGAACATTTCGGGCTGGCTGACAGACTTGTCCATAAGTTGTTAAAGGAAAGTTGAAAAGATGTTATTCTTGCCTATATGTTTCTGCTATGAAGCAGGTAAGAATCAATGTTTTCAAGCAAAGACTCCGGCCAAGTGAGATTAAATACTGAAAAGTTGTTGGGTAGATAATAACCAGATGAGTTTTTCTGTCATTGACTCTTAGGTGGTGGTCACCAGAGGGATCAAAGTGTATGAACTCACAGCATACCAGTAGTGTGAGGTACACACAATCCTTCCAGTCAGCTGGGCAACCACTAGTATGAGAAGAGTATGTAACTGTCTTGTGAGTCTGGTGACAAAGTGAACATTTCTATTAGAACATTTTAAGGTATAGTTAATTGCTTAGTGATTCCATAGCTACTGAATAATGACCTGTATTTATTACTTTCCACAGTAAATGTTTATTGAATACCTATTCTGTGCCATGCCAGGTGCTAGGAAAATCTCGCACCAAATCCATCTTGCAGCCCATTTTTATAAATAAACTTTTATTGGAACACAGCCATGCACACATATTTATATATTGACTGTCTGCTTCTATGCCATAATGACTAAGCTGAAGTTGCAACAGAGATTGTATGGCTGACAAAGCCTAAAATGTTTATGATCTGATTTTTTTCAGAAAAAAATTTACTGATCCTGCAAGTAAGAAGAGTCACACCCTAAATGCATTACAAATGCACAATTGGTCAGTCAGCTATCTTCCAACCCAAATTCTCATGGTAATTGTTATAGGATCAAAACTAACTCAGTATCTGTAAGTTCACTGCTATGGGGCTATAAGCCTGTCTTCCTACCCTGAAAATTGGCCCAAGTGTTGTATTGTTTTAATTCAAAGGCAGGGAGCTACAGGATAGAGCCTATTATTTGTAGACCTCTGCTTGTCTCATTGAATATCTGTCTGTCCATATATCTGAATATTTCTACAGAAGGAAAAAATGTTTTGTGAAACTGTTAGTTGCTCAGTTGTGTCCGATTCTTTCTGATGCCATGGACTGTAGCTCACTAGACTCCTCTGTCCATGACATTTTCCAGGCAAGAATGCTTGAGTGGGTAGCCATTCCCTTCTTCAGGGGACCTTCCCAACTCAGGAACAGAACCCAGATTTCCTGCATTGGAGGTAGATTCTTTACCATATGAACCACCTACATATCTTTGTACAACATTTTCTAAAACTCTATAAGTAAATTCCAAAGTTGAGGACAATACAGGACTTTTAAACAGTTTGCAGGGAAATTTTAAACTCCTTTGTAACAAGGTATACCAATTTATACTTCTTCCAGCCATGTAAAAGGAATTTTCACCTTGGGGTCTGTGGAAGATGATATTCTGTTTAGATGTTCCCTAATTTGATAACTGAATTTTTTTTTTTTTTTTTACTGTTTCTTCAGTTGATGAACATAGGCCAACCTTGTGGCCATTATCAATCACTTCTTTCTGAGAGTTCTTATCCAGGGTATTCTGAAAATTGTCCCTCTTGCTTCATGAGGGTGTCAGTCTTCTGAGCCAACCATTCACAGCCATGACTTTGTGACAATTTGTGACGTACTGGCAAAATGTATGCATTTATATCATCAATGCCTTAACAGTGGGGACCTTGGGGTGGTTAAAACCCTGTGCTTTGAGTTGGGAGTCTTTTCTACAACATCCTTGAATAACTCTGTCCCTGATCTGTTTGGTTCTAACTCCATAGATGATGGGGTTGAGCATCGGAGGTACCAGGAGATAGAGAATAGCAAACATGACATGTACTACTCAGGGCACATGATGCCCAAGTGGTGGGTAAGGAAACTAAAGAGAACAGAGGTGTAAAAAACCAAGATGACACAGTTATGGAAGGCACATGTGCCAAAAGCCTTGAGCCGGGCTTCACTGGAGGTAATCCCAGCACAGCTCTCCAAATCATCACATAGGATACACTGATGATGACAACATCAAAGTCCTAACATCAAACCTACTCATATGGCTGATGCCAATTCTTAAAGGTAATATATATGTATAGAAAAGGATTCGGGAAATAAATCCAAATGATATAATATTTAAGAATAATGGTCAGATTTGTGGTATTTGATTTTATTTTTTTTTGGCACCTTTAGGTATTTTTTAAAATTATCAATGATTGAGGAAGCTTAATTTCAGTATGAGAGAAAAAGTAATTGAAATAACAACAAAAGCGTACAGAAGTTAATTTAGTGCCAAAGCCTAGGGAAGCACAGTGAACAATCTGAGAATGTGAGGAATTTTGCAATAAAATCCAGAAAGTTTGAAAGTCTAGGTATAACATTGTTGCCAGAAATCACAACTTCTTGAGACTCCTAACAATAAGAATTAGGTAGACTAAATGCTGGGCTCTCTTACCAAAATTTGCTGATTCCGTGATGATAATGGATTTCAAATGAAGAAGTTTTAGAAAAGAAGAAGGAAGAAGAATCTCTTTGAAGATAACTATGGTGTAAGGTTCATAGTAGCAAAAAAGTACCTATAAATTTAATTATTTGTTAATATTCAATTAAATTAAAATTTTAAACTAGCTTAGAAAACTACATGTCCTTTATTATTTTCTTATTCTTAACTTTATTGAGCCTCATATAATATACAAATAGTTGCACATATTTAAGACATACATTTTGACATAGGGGATTTGGACACAGGCATACACCAGTGATGCCATCGCCATAATCAAAGTAATAAACACATTTGTCACATTTACTGCATTTGTATTTTTGTCCTCACTCACTACTCTCTTGTCAAAGTCAATGATGAAGAAGGTTCTAAAATCCAGGCTCTTACTCTACTAAAACCAATGTCAGATGAAGGTGCTCTAAGAGAAATCAGGAGTATGTTTGCTTTCTCAGAAGAAGCAGCTATTGGAGCCTAAAAGTACCTCCAAAATAAATGGGTATTCTGAAGGACCATTGTCAAATTTCCCAAATTTTAGAGTTGTAAGAAATCATGATTCCATTATCAGTAAATCAGTTAATGAGTGTGTCTCTATTTCATTTTAAAATTAGCTTTATAGCTGCATAAGTGGGACAACAAAATGCAAATATGTTAATACATAGTTAAATGATTTCTGACACATGTAAACATCTGTGTGGTTACCTACCCAATTAAGATATAGAAAATTTCCATCACTTCATAGTTTCAATAGGGACAGAGTGAAGGGATAAAGTAGGTCATTAAATAATTAATCCCACTAGAGGATTGTAAGTAGAAAAATATATGGGAGATCCCTGTAAGTTAATGATTACTCAAGAAATCAGGTTTACTTAGCCACACAACCATCCAGGCTGGTTTAGCAACAAAATCATGTGACAGAGGCATGAGACTTGTCCCCAAAACAATAAAACAGTAGTGACATGAGGCCCACATCCTGCCCAGTGAGCTCAGGAAGTTAGGACATGCTTTTTGCACACATAAAAAGCAATAATTTGTGGGCCTAACTTGACCATGTAGGTATGAGAAAACTCCTCTCCTCAACCTAGAGAGGAAAATGATGATGGAACCATGGCATCAACTCAAGAAAGGCAAAGATGTTCTCCCCTCCTCACTTGTTCTTTGATTATAAAACTATAGTCCAGTATGTTTCAGGGTTATGGATTTTTGAGTTTTACCAAGAGAATGCACTAGTCATAGCAAACAGCCTCTTCCAACAATACAAGAGAATACTATACACATGGACATCAACAGATGGTCAATATAAAAATCAGACTGATTATATTCTTTGCAGCCAAAGATAGAGAGGCTCTATCCAGACGACAAAAACAAGACCGGGAGCTGATTATGGCTCAGATAGTGAACTCCTTATTGCCAAATTCAGACTTAAAGTGAAGAAAGTAGGGAAAACCACTAGACCATTCAGGTACGACCCAAATCCCTTACAATTATATAGTGGAATTGACAAATAAACTCAAGGGATTAGGTCTGATAGACAGAGTGCCTGAAGATCTATGGACGGAGGTTTGTGACATTGTACAGGAAGTAGTGATCAAGACCATGCCCAAGAAAAGGAAATGCAAAAAGGCAAAATGATTGTCTGAGGAGGTCTTACAAATAGCTGAGTAAAGAAGTGAAGCAAAAGGCAAAGGGTAAAAGGAAAGATATACACATTTGAATGCAGAGTTCCAAAGAACAGCAAGGAGAAATAAGAAAGGGTTCCTCAGTGATCAGTGCAAAGAAATAGAGGAAAATAATAGAATGGGAAAGACTAGAGATCTCTTCAAGAAAATTAGAGATACCAAGGGAACATTTAATGCAAAGATGGGCACAATAAAGGACAGTAATGGTATGGACCCAACAGAAGCAGAAGATGTTAAGAAGAGGTGGCAAGAATACACAGAAGAACTGTACAAAAAAGATCTTCATGACCCAGATAATCACAATGGTGTGATCACTCTCCTAGAGCCAGACATCCTGGAATTCGAAGTCAAGTGGGCATTAGGAAGCATCACTACAAACAAAGCTAGTGGAGGTGATGGAATTCCAGTTGAGCTATATCACGTCCTAAAAGATGATGCTGTGAAAGTGCTGCACTCAATATGCCAACAAATTCAGATACTCAGCAACAGCCACAGGACTGGAAAAGGTCAGTTTTCATTCCAATCCTTAAGAAAGGAAATGCTGAAGATTGTTCAAACTACTGCACAATTGCACTCACCTCACAGCTAGCAAAGTAATGCTCAAAATCTCCAAGCCAAGTTTCACCAGTACATGAACTGTGAACTTCCACATGTTCAAGCTGGATTTGGAAAAGGCAGGGGAACCAGAGATCAAAGTGCCAACATCCTTTGGATCATTGAAAAAGCAAGAGAGTTCCAGAAAACATCTACTTCTGCTTTATTGACTAGACTAATGCCTTTGACCATGTGGATCACAACAAAATGTGGAAAATTCTCAAATATATGGGAATACAAGACCACCTTACCTGCCTCCTGAGAAACCTGTATGCAGGTCAAGAAGCAACAGTTAGTACCAGACATGGAAAAACAGATTGGTTCCAAATCAGGAAAGGAGTACTTCAAGGCTGTATATTGTCATCCTGCCACNAAATATATGGGAATACAAGACCACCTTACCTGCCTCCTGAGAAACCTGTATGCAGGTCAAGAAGCAACAGTTAGTACCAGACATGGAAAAACAGATTGGTTCCAAATCAGGAAAGGAGTACTTCAAGGCTGTATATTGTCATCCTGCCACGCTTATGGCAGAAAGTGAAGAAGAATTAAAGAGCCTCTTGATAAAAGAGAAAGAGCAAAGTGAACAAATTGACTTAAATCTCAACATTCAAGAGGCTACATCCAATCCGATCACATCATGGCAAATAGAGGGGGAAACAATTGAAACAGTGACAGGCTTTATTTTCTTCGACTCCAAAATCACTGCAGATGGAGACTGCAGTCATGAAATTAAAAGATGCTTGCTCCTTGGAATTAAAGCTATGACCAACCTAGACAGCATATTAAAAAGCAGAGACATTACTTTGCCAACAAAGTAATGTCAAAGCTATGTCTGTCTAGTCAAAGCTATGGTTTTTCAAGTAGTCATGTATGGATGTGAGAGTTGGAGTATAAAGAAAATGAGCGCCGAAGAATTGGTGCTTCGGAACTGTGGTGCTAGAGAAGACTCTTGAGAGTCCCTTGGACTGCAAGGAGATCCAACCAGTCCATTCTGAAGGAGATCAGTCCTGAATATTCATTGGAAGGAGTGATGCTTAAGCTGATGCTCCAATACTTTGGCCACCTGGTGTGAAGAACTGATTCATTGGAAAAGATCTTGATGCTGGGAAAGACTGAAGGCAGAAGAAGAGGATGACAGAGGATGAGATGGTTGGATGGCATTACTCAATGAACATGAGTTTGAGCAAGCTCTGGGAGTTTTTGATGGACAGGGAAGCCTCGACTGCTGCAGTCCATGGAGTCACAAAGAATTGTACATGACTGAGCGACTGAACTGAACTGAACTGAAAGTTTTGGGGTAAGGCATTTCTCACCCATCTAGCTGTAAACTTCAAATGTCTTATTCTAATAAATCACTTCTTATCTATCACTTTGACTCTCGCTGAATTCTTTTCTATATTGAGATGTAAAGGTCCGTAGTACTGGAGCTCTTTAGAGCCTTGCTGAATAGCAACCAGTTTCAGTCTTATTGCCTCTTTGTAGTCAAACTCTCCCATCCATTCTAAACACACAAATTCTTATCTGATTTCTTTCTTGATATTTTCCTCTCCCACTAAAACTTGAGTCTTGTGTCTTGCTCAATATAAGCTCTTCAGATTCTTCCATACTGTTGCGTGTATGAGTGATTCATTTCCTATTATTGCTCAGTAGTATGATTTTTTCCCGATGTACCTCAATGGGAATATTGTTACCCTTTTTTCTTTGCTTCAGTCCAATTACATGCAGTCTGGTAAATATATAAAATATGATATATTTATGGTTCAGTTGTTGGTACTTTTAAGCAAATCAACTTTGATTGAAATATTAAATAACACTATTCAACAAGAATCTGGAATACATGGTATGACTAACAACAACAACAAAATGACATGTTACTCTCTAACTAAACACCTATTGCTGTAAAAGAAGGCACTCGTTCAACAAAATAAAGTCAATTCTTTTCTTTGACTCTGATTCAAATGACCATAATTATGTCACATTTCTGTTTAATTTGCATCAGGCCATAGATTTCTGGGATAGCTTTCTGTTTTTTTCTGGAATTCAAATTATCTTCCACTTTTTCCCACTTGCAGGATAAAGCAAGCTTTCAGTATCATCTCACTTAGTGACTTTCTGTTAATTTTTCATAATGGTACTAAATTTTAAGATTTTATTATCATACAAACATCCTCAAGATCTTGTTCAAATTGAAATTCTGATTCAATAGATCTGGATTGGGCCTGAGTCAAGAATTTCTAACAATACTTTTGCTCTGAGGCTGTAATTTTTTGTGCAAGACTTTAACACAGTCTGCATTTTTAAAGGCATGTTGGAGTGCTGCTTTCCTGAGATTACTCTCCATGGCACCCTTGAGTAATTTCTAATTGGTTATCAGCTGTTGAACTCTATTGGATATATGTCTCATTTTGCTGAAGTACATAATCCCGTTTTTTTTTTTTTTTTTTTTTTAAGAATACTGGAGTGGGTCGCCATTTACTTCTCCAGGGGATCTTCCCGACCCAGGGATCGAACCCAGGTCTCCCACATTGCAGGCAGACGCTTTAACCTCTGCACCACCAGGGAAGCCCCACATAATCCAGTTTTATTCAGCAAAATATAGATGCATAAATGATAACTTTTCTGTGTGTTATTGCCTCTTTAAAATATCTATTTCTCTTTTTTCCTCTTGCACTTCATTGATAGATTGACTGTATATAGAATTCAGTTCAGTTCAGTTCAGTCTCTCGGTCGTGTCCGACTCTTTGCGACCCCATGAATCACAGCATGCTAGGCCTCCCTGTCCTTCACCCTGTCTCTTATACTTGAAACATTTGTCCATACCCAGAATTGATTTGTTAAAGGACTGTCTCTTATACACATCTAGATGTGTATAAGAGACAGGCTTTAACCTCTGCACCACCAGGGAAGCCCCACATAATCCAGTTTTATTCAGCAAAATATAGATGCATAAATGATAACTTTTCTGTGTGTTATTGCCTCTTTAAAATATCTATTTCTCTTTTTTCCTCTTGCACTTCATTGATAGATTGACTGTATATAGAATTCAGTTCAGTTCAGTTCAGTCTCTCGGTCGTGTCCGACTCTTTGCGACCCCATGAATCACAGCATGCTAGGCCTCCCTGTCCTTCACCAACTCCCAGAGTTCACTCAGACTCACGTCCATTGAGTCAGTGATGCCATCCAGCCATCTCATCCTCGGTCGTCCCCTTCTCCTCCTGCCCCCAATCCCTCCCAGCATCAGAGTCTTTTCCAATGAGTCAACTCTTCTCATGAGGTGGCCAGAGGACTGGAGTTTCAGCTTTAGCATCAGTCCTTCCAAAGAAATCCCAGGGTTGATCTCCTTCAGAATGGACTGGTTGGATCTCCTTGCAGTCCAAGGGACTCTCAAGAGTCTTCTCCAACACTGCAGTTCAAAAGCATCAGTTCTTTGACACTCAGCCTTCTTCACAGTCCAACTCTCACATCCATACATGACTACTGGAAAAACCATAGCCTTGACTAGGCAGACCTTAGTTGGCAAAGTAATGTCTCTGCTTTTGAATATGTTATCTAGGTTAGTCATAACTTTTCTTCATAGGCTTTAAATAATTTTCTTTGAACATTTAAGGTTTAGCCTAATACAGTAACTAAAAATAGAGATAAAATTCTAGTTCTGTATGTCCACACTGTAAAATGTTAACCTGTCTGTGTCTTAGCTTCTCTACCTGTACAATGAGGATGTTGATACCTATTTCGTTTGGTCTTACAGACAATTCATGACTACATAATTTATAAAGCTCTAGAGTGCAACCTGGCATATTAGAAACTACTAAATGAATTTCACCCATTCATTACTAAGCCTGTGAAGACTAAAATTAAACTTTCTGGTTTTTCTTTGTAGGTGATTTTTTCCCTCTTATTTTAAAGCATTAGGTTCCATTCTTTCTTTATCTTGACACTTTGAAATTCCACTACATTATTTTTCAAATGTTTTTTCAGTTTTTTTTTTCTTCATTGCTGAGTATGTTGCAAAATTTTTATTATGCTGAAAAATTTGTTTAGTCTTCAGCTGACAGATATTTAGGTTTCCACATTTTAGCTGTTCTGTAAACAGCTATTCTAAATATACTCTTAACATTTTCTAAGTTGAAGTATGGTTGATTTACAATGTTCTGATACTCTGACATTTTTGATGTAAATGTAAACTAGTTATGCGGGGAATACAACTTGAAGTGGAATTTCTTGGTCAGAAAGATGCAAAACATTGTTACAAATAGTTAAAAACTTTTCCTGATGGGGCTGTACTCAGTACCTGAGTGCCCCCAAGTGCCCCACAATTTTGACAACACTTAGTGTTGTCAGTGTATTTCATTTTAGTTATTCTAATGACTTTGTACTAGCAATTCTTTCTGGTTTGAATTTTCATCTTCCTAATGAATAATAATTTGAACCCATATTCATTTATACCATTAGAGGCTCATTTACATTCCTTTAGCAAAAATTTTAATGAGCTGTTTTTTTTTCCTCTATTGATTGTGGCATTTTGTTTCTCAGATATATGGACTGTGAATATTTTCTTCATCTGTGGATTTCCTTTTCACTTATATCTTTTTCAGTAAGTAAGTTGGTTTTTATTTTGATGAAGTTTAATTTTTTTGGGGGGGTGGAATCCACTTGTGTGCTGAGAAATTTTTTCCTTTCCTCAAGTTCATAACAATTTTATCCTATATAAGTTTTTTTTTAGACTCTTTATAGTTTCAGCTTTCAAATTTAGGTTTATATTATATTGCAAATAAAGATGTTTTACACTGTGGTAAGAATTAAGGTTCATTTTCGTTTTTATACAGATATCCATCCAGTTGTTCTATCCACATAAAGATATTTTCATGTCACTGAAGTTCATTGATTTTACTCTGATAAAGTCAACTAATTATGTTTGGGGCTATTACTGACCTCACAATGTACTGATCTATTTTTATATAAATACAAGATCACTCCTAAGATATGTGGAACACTAAGCAAATATGTTCTGTAGGGTCTTACTTAGGAAAAAAAATTTCCTTAAAATTCTATTTAAAAAAACACTGGCTTGTGTTAAATGAATTATTTATAGATGATGACTTAGAATAATGGATAAAAATGCATTTATTCTTGTGTTAGTTTTCTAGGGTTACCATTACAAAGTACCACAAACTGAGTCACCTGAACCCAGAAATTGGTCATGTTAGAAGCTCCAGAGCTTAGAAGTCCCTGATTAAGCTATCAGAGGGCTAATTCCTTCTGTTGACTGTGTAGGAGAAACTGTCCCTTGCCTCTCTCCTAGCGTCTGTTGGTTTGCTGGAAATCTTGGTGTGTAAATGTATTATCTTGATCTTTGTTTTCATGTCTATGACATTCTCTTTGTGTGTATGTCTCAGTGTCAAAATTTTCTTTTTTAAAAAATAAGAACACTAGTCATATTGGATTAGGAACCCACTTTACTTCAGCATGACCTCATCTTCACTAATGACATTTGCAATGGTCTTATTTCCAAATGAGGTCACATTCTGAGGTACTAAAGGTTATAATCTTGCTATCTGAATTCAAGTTCTTACTGATGAAGCCAAATCCAGCCTCTGTACCCAAATATCAAATTAATTTTGAGACAGAGTTTGGGGTGAAATAGAAAATAATAGCTTTATTGTTCTGCCAGACAAATGGAGTCACAGTGGGGTAATGTCCTCAAAACTGTGTGTCGAAATTTGGAGAGGTTAGTGAGTAATGATTATAGTAATGATTCAAAGAGGTCATGATCAGCTTGTGGACCTTCTTCTGATTGGTTGCTGATGTGGTAAGTGGGAGTCAGAATCACCATGCTTCAGGTTCCAACTGGTCTGGGGTCTCTGTGTTTGCGAGCAGCATACCGTTAATTTCTCCAACCTGGTAGGAGTTTCCGTATCTGCTAAACAGCTCAAACATATTGTTACATATATATGTATGTATGTATACTGGTTCACTAGAACTCAGACAAGGTCAAGGAGGCTAAATGAAGCCTATTTCCTGTAACCAAGATGTGATGGTGCAGGAAGGAGGAACCCTTTCCAGGGCCCAAGAGTGGGCTCTTGTCTAACACTTAGAAATGAATTATCCAAGGAGACAAATGTGCTGATGAAGCTAAAGACTTCACTGGGAACTGGTGCCTGGGTGGGCAGCAGCAGCATAATGAACCCAGAACTGCTCTGTCACATGGCTTGCACACTCAGGTTTTATGGTAATAGAGTTAGTTTCTGGCTTGTCCCTGGAAAATCATTCTGACTCAGGGGCAGAGCCCCACCATGCCCCTTCCTGGTAGAGCACTCACTGCTCAGCCAAGATGGATTCCAAGGAAAAGGATTCAGGGAGGATGCTGTGACATATAGACTGGTGTCTCATCTCTTCTTTTGACTTTTCTCAAGTTCTTTTGGCTGGTGGTAGATTGTTAGTCCCAAGTTCTTTATCAGGACCTCCTGTTGTGAGATAACTCATGCAGGTGGTTACTATCAGGCCTGGCCAGGATGGGCAACTTGGGCCTGTAGTTCCCAAATCTTTCTAGTCACAGAAAGTTTTTAATGCCCAGGAGCTCCACAGGGTCATGGAAGGTACTAATGAGTACTGTAGCTTGGATATTGCCTCTCAGCTCTGAAAAATTGTTCCAAAGAGATAAGAGAGGAGACGGGATATATAGGACTTTTACTGAAGAAAAAACAAACATGTACTTGAGCATCAAAAGATTATTGCTAAGCATACAAAAATGAGACATCTCAAGTTAATAATTTTAATGCCTTTCCAAGAGTCTGGAATCATTAAATTGAATACTTTGACAACGTATCTTAACTATCTAGCACCAATATTTGGTTTTTCTCTCTCTTGAATTCCCCTCACGGCACGTGGAGAGAATAGGGAACTGCACTGGCTGATGGCATCATGGCTTAACGTCAGGCTGCAGTTTTTGCTTACTCATATGACAGGGGACATTTTTTATCCACAGATGTCAGTTACCTTGATCTCACAGAGCCCTACTATCACACTAAATATGAATACATCCTCCAAATTATTATTCATACTTGCATACAAGATTATACACACATAAATAAGTAAGCAAGTCTACTCCTTTACACATATATTTNCTGCATTCTTTGCTTACTGATATGACAGGGGACATTTTTTATCCACAGGTGTCAGTTACCTTGATCTCACAGAGCCCTACTATCACGCTAAATATGAATACATCCTCCAAATGATTGTTCATACTTGCATACAAGATTATACACACATAAATAAGTAAGCAAGTCTACTCCTTTACACATATATTTATTTCTCTCTCTCAGATATACACATCAACGTACAAAATGAATAGGCATACTTTCACATTGCACAAAATAGCCCTTCAGGTCTAAATATATATCCTCTGCCTGCACATGTCCTTAGTCGTGTCTGACTCTTTGGGACCCCTTGGACTGTGGCCCTCCAGTCTCCTCTGTACACGGAATTTTCCAGGGAAGAATACTGGAGTGGGTCACCATTTCCTACTCCAGGGGATCTACTCAACCCAGGGATTGAAACTGGGTCTCTTTTGTTTTCAGCCGTGCCAGGCAGATTCTTTACAACTATGTCATCTGGGAAGCCCATACGTAATCTGACTAACAATAACTTAGAGTAATACAGATAAATTTATACTCATGTAATCTCAACACACATTCTTTTATGTGCATTCAAATCCCATGTCTTTGGATTTGTGTGTACATGGGAGAAAGGAGAATTAGGGGTTAATGCTTCCACCTTTAGTCTCCAGTCTCAGAGGAAGCCAGTGTGGGTAAGAGGCAGTGGGACCCAGGACGGGTTCAGAGAATTAATGTCTGGGGGAAGGAAAAGGCTAGACTTTCATAGGTTTTAAAATAGGCTCTAGTAGGTGGTCTCTGTTAAAAGCTGATTTCCAGAAGCCATTTAGAGCTACTTCTGGTCACATTGGAATTGAGTGCCAAAGCGGATCTCAGTGCCCAGAGCCCCATTCATCTCTGTCCATCCCAGGGAGCAGTAGGACTCACAGAGGCTAAAAAGAGCTAGAGACATGGTGTGCACTGTGCAGAATGGCTGAACTCACTGGGGGCTCCCGATCCACAGACCATGACTGCTGATCTCCAGCCTGATATGGGAAGAAGACTTGCTGCTCGTTCTGTATCCTCCAGGGAGAATTTAGAAAAGTAGGAAGACTTCCTCCAAACACAGTCCCTCCAGGAAGGAGGTTGGATCTAAACCCCATACCGCTCCAGCTATTGTCCTTGGTCTTAGTTTCAATACCCCAGTGTAGGAAAGCAGAGTGTAAATTTTCTGAAGCTATTCCTTAGCAAGTTCTCAACTCATTTTAGTCTATCCATTCAGGTTTGAACAACATGGATTAAACTGATACTTTTCCAAGTTAATGATAGTGGAAGTATCAGGTTCATTAGGAACGGAGCAGAAAGTGCAGAGAGGAAAGAGGAGTGCCTCTCAAGGGCTTTCATTTGTCACCTCAGACTTGGGTCACAGGTCGGTTCTGTTCCTACAGTGTTCGCCCAAGAAACAAAATCTGACAGTGAGAGGTCAGGGCCAATAGAATCACACGAGGAAGTGGAGAGGCATCGCTTATGAGGGAAATTTGGTCTGTGAAAAGCTCATTGGAGAGTCTGGGAAACAGATGAATCAGAGGATAAAAACTGGCTTTTCAAAGTGGCTACAGTACATGAGTAGCTGAACCTTGGCTGAGAAGAGAGTCACCATCCCTAAACGAGTTTGTACAACAGGTGAGTTATCTGTTAAGGCTCATGGGCAGAAGTCAGTGTAGATGCCATCCTAGAGAATGCAGCTTATACCCAGAGATGCCAAACAATTGATCAGAAACCTATTCTCAAGGCAACCTGTCCAATGATATAGCAGGGTTTCTGGTTTCAAATACAGATCTTTCTGTAATTCAGAATTGTAGACAATTGTATAAAATTTCACCTGGTGGCTCAGATGGTAAAGAATCTGCCTGCAATGCAGAAGACCTGGGTTTGACCCTTGGGTTGGGAAGATCCCCTGGAGGAGGGCATGGCAACCCACCTCAGTATTCTTACCTGGAGAATCTCCAAGGACAGAGGAGCCTGGCAGGCTACAGTCCATGGAGATGCAAAGAGTCGGACATGACTTAGTGACTAAGCACTGCACAGCCATACAATTTCACAGGTTCCCTTTGTATCTGACTTTTTCAAGACAGGCCAGTATTCTCTGCTGTATCCTACCAGAGTGGTTGTTCCAATCAGTCACTACCTACAGAGGCAGTGGTGTGGACCACCAAGATCACTGGTTGTGAGTTATGCATTTGGCACTGAATTGTGTGCTGCTGCTGCTGCTGCTAAGTCACTTTGGTTGTGTCCGACTCTGTGCAACCCCATAGACGGCAGCCCACAAGGCTCCCCCGTCCCTGGGATTCTCCAGGCAAGAACACTGGAGTGGCTTGCCATTTCCTTCTCCAAAGCATGAAAGTGAAAAGTGAAAGTGAAGTCGCTCCGTCATGTCCCACTCTTCACGACTGCATGGACTGCAGCCTACCAGGCTCCTCCATCCATGGGATTTTCCAGGCAAGAGTACTGGAGTGGGGTGCCATTGCCTTCTCCAGAATTATTGTGTAGTCTTGGGCAAATCATGTAACTACTCTGAGCTCTATTTTTCTTATTGTAAATAGAGATGCAAAGTGTGTGTGAGAGAAATAATAAAATGAAAATCTACATTTTGTAGATTTTGTAAATTACATTTTAATCAAAGCAATTAATACTCACTTTGATAAATTGTATCTTTAGTCAGCATCTTTGCCAGTGCCCAGGTCAAGAGTGAGATGGCCCAAGTATTCTTTTCCAGGTGACCTTCAGTGTCAGTGACTATGTTCATATAAGCAGAGGGTGACACATAGCAGTAAACAGAAGGGAAGGAGGGAGCCTCTAGCTCAGAGAATATATGACTCTTTTGGAAGGTCACGGCAAGGCAGAAGGGGATAAAACAAAACCTAGGTACCCAGATAATGTGTATGTATTTCTAAATTTTCTTTCTTTTTTAATGATCTGTGATTTTGTTTTTAAACCTAAGCCTATGATCAGATAATTTACAGATTTTGGGTAATTATATATCTCTTCTGGTTGAATCCTTCTAATGAGTAGTCAAAAGCACCTTTATAAATCACATGTATACAGTAGTTCAACAGTTGTGTTACTGAACAGCGTCCTTGTTTGAAAGATAATCCAGAGTTATAACAGTCAAATTAGACCTTATAAAGAATTCGCAAGCCAAGTTTATAACATATTTTGTCTCAGGGAAGTTAAAAGGTTCTGATCTTAAAGATCATCTATAAAATATCAATAGTGTTAAATGCTCTTTATTTGATGCTAAACATAAACCACACTAAAATGTCTTTCATTAAGTAAAAGGAAATTTTTACAAAGAAAATTTTAATTCAATTGGCATGTGTGTGCACTCTGTTGCGTTAGGCATGTTGGATTATTTGAGACCCCATGGACTGCAGCCCACTTATCTCCTCTATCCATGGGATTTCTCAGGCAAAATACTGGAGTGGGTTGCCATTTCCTATTCCAGAGTATTTTCCCAACCCAGGGATTGAACCCGCATCTCCTGCATCTCCTGCATTGGCAGAGGATTTTTTACCACTGAGCCACCTGCTGCTGCTGCTGCTAAGTCGCTTCAGTCGTGTCCGACTCTGCACGACCCCATAGACAGCAGCCCACCAGGCTCCACCCTCCCTGGGATTCTGCAGGCAAGAACACTGGAGTGGGTTGCCATTTCCTTCTCCAATGCATGAAAGTGAAAACGAAGTCGCTCAGTCATGTCCGACTCTTCGTGACCCCATGGACTGTAGCCTATCAGGCTCCACCATCCATGGGATTTTCCAGGCAAGAGAACTGGAGTGGGGTGCTGTTGCTTTCTCCAACTGAGCCACCTGGGAAGCCCTTATATTGGCATAATTAAAAAAAAAAAAAGATAAAGTGGACACTGTCAGTGTATCTTCAGGCCTTGCCTTGACAGGCTAATGAACACAACTTGAAATCAGGTGAAGCTTACTCTGTTCTATGAGACAGTGAAGGGATCTTCCCAATATTTAAGTACACTAATATAACCAATTATAGAAATCTGAATATAAAGTCAATCTCCCATAGGGTTCGAGAAAGCATTCACCATTTCCATGAAAAGCTTAATATTCCTGAATCAAGTTCAGTCATCTCTTTAGAAGGGGAAAACAGTCATAATATTTGCTGAACCAGAATTACTTTCAAAATTCAAAAATCTGATAATATTCATTCAGCCACAAGCTTGTCTGATTTACTCATTAGTATCTTTTTTCAGATAAGCTATCAAGTTTTCCCTTTCTCCCTTCATAAAACCAGCAGAGATAATTTTTGTTCCAGGGATGTATTTCTTGGAATTCACCAAGTACTCCATCAGCATCTCTCCCCAGGTGATGCCTTTGTTTTTGTTGGCATCTGTGTAAGATAATGCAACAGGCTGAATTGTCTTTCACCCAAGCAAATCATGGAGATTTGGCCTAGTCTTATGCTTGCCTGCCTTCTTCTCAGTATGGCACTGGGCACACTTCTGAAGAAAAACCTTCTTGCTCTTTTCAACATCACCCATATTTAAGTTGTTCTGTCTCCTTATGTGACCAAGAGGTTCCTGCTCACAAGCAGAACATCCTTCTAAGTCTCTGCATTGTCACCCTATCATAGATAGCAGTGTTTGTTTTGAGCGAACCTGTAACTATTATCAGGCTTCCCAGGTGGCTCAGTGGTGAAGAATCTGCCTGCCAATGCAAGAGACGTGGGTTCAATCCCTGGGTCAGGAAGATTCCTTGGAGGAGGAAATGGCAACCCTCTCTAGCATTCTTGTCTGGAAAATTCCATACACAGAGGAACCCGGTGGGCTATAACCCATATAATCAAAAAGAGTTGGACACAACTGAACACTCAGATGGACCATAGCTATTATCTGAGCTTTGCGTTTGACTCAGTGGTAAAGAATCCACCTGCCAGTGCAAGAGATATGAGTTTGATCCCTGAGTCAGTAAGATCTCCTGGAAGAGGAAATAGTAACCCATTCCAGAATTCTTGCCTGGAAAATCCCATGGACAGAGGCGCCTGGCAGGTTACATTCTGTGGGGTCCCAAAAGAGTTGTACATGACTTAGCAAGTAAACAACAATAGCTATTATCTACGAAGGGTGGTAAAGTTTTCAAGTTAGAGAAAGATAAGGTCTGAGCCCTACTTCTTTAATGATGTTAAAAATCTAGAGGATATCATAATTATTTCAGATTTTCCAGAAATTCTTTCTTTCTTTCTTTCTTTCTTTTTTTAACTACTGGATCTGGAATGAAACATTTGTCCATACCCAGAATTGATTTGTTAAAGGAAGTTTGAAAAGATACTCTTCTTGTCTATATACTTCTGTTATGAAGGAGGTAACAGCTAATTCTTTCAAACAAAGGATAGGTCAACTGAGAGTAAATAGTGTGAGTGTGGTGAGTAAGAACCAGATGAGTTTTTGTGTCACTTACTCTGAGTTAGGTAGTGTTCACACGTGGGATGAGACAGTAGGATTACCCCCATGTAATGCTGGCAAATATTAGCAGAGAATGATGTTCACAAAGTCCTCCCCTGGCCAGCAGGGCAACCACAGTATGAGAAATGGGCATAAATGTCTTATGCTCATGGTGTTTAAGAGGGGGGTTCTGTTGGGACATTTTAAGAAATGGTTGACTGGTTAATGACTCCATTGTTACTGAATAATGACCTTTATTTGTTAGTTTCTTCAGTCAGCATTGATTAAAGTCCTTGTCATCACAAAGCACAGGTTCTAGGAATAGAGCACGACTCAGGGATGACTTCATGAAATTTAACACTTAGGACAGGAATTGGAAAACTATAGCCTGCACCAGCTCCACTTTGCTTCATGGTTTTGTGCATAAACTTTTGTTGGAGTACAGCCACACTCACAGGTTATATATCAACTGTGCCTGCTTTCATGCTACTCAGCTAAGCTGATTAGTTGTAACAGAGATTGTGTGGCCCAGAAAGCCTACAATATTGATGATCTGACCTTTTATAGAAAAAGTTTGATGATCCTACAACTAGGAAGAGCCATACACTAAATTCCTTACACAATCGGCACACAATTGGTCAATCAGATACCTTTGAGTCAAATCCTCATAGTAATTGTCTTAGAGTCAAAACTAACTCACTGTCACTAAATAAACTGCTTAGGGCAGTTTTCCAAAGAGTTTTCCAAACTGACTTCCTACCCTGAAAAGTGGCCCAAGTGTTGTTTTGTTCCTGTTCTTTGAATTCTGATATAGGAGGCCACAGCATGGAGCCTGTTTTTTTTAATAGAACTCTGCCTCTCTCATCTGGATGTCTGCCTGTGTGTATATCTGAATATTTCTGCAGAAGAAGAAAAGGAGATTCTCATTTAAAATACAAATACACTGACTCTGGATGAAGTCCCAAGAAAGACAGGGCACAGGGGGTCGAGGCCTGACTCAACCTCTAACCAGCCTGGTGCCCTTGGCTAGCATGCTTGTCTCCCAGAGACCAGCCCTGTCCTGGGAGAGGTCACAGGGAAAGTACAGGCCAACCTCCCTCCTGAGGCCTAAGGAGATGCTGGGGTCCTTAGCTTTGGGAGTCTAGAACCTAACAGCAGGGAGACGGTGGGGTCCTCCGCATAGTCGTCGCCTGCATAGCCGTACCCCTTAAAGAAGCAGGAGCCCCTTTCCAGTGGGAAGAGCAAGGGCAGATCACTGCTCCCGACATCCACAGAGCCTGGGTCCCCAGGAATGGGTTCATTGGTGTGATGTAGTGAATCAACTGCTTCCTTGAGGCAGGGCTTCCCAAGTGTGATGGAGGGATCTATGAGAAAGGTCAAGTGAACTGGTTGTTGGTTATAAATTGAACAGAGGGAATGAATTACTATAACATTATTTTCCAAGATAGTTTTCCTTCAGCAGATTCTACTTTCAAAATTTATAAAATATTGTACTTGCAACTAGCATGTTCTGACCCTATTTTCAAATACATAAATATGAATAAAAATGAAGATTAGCAATGTATTATATTGCAAAATTTTACTTATTAAAATAACTGAATTCATTGTAGCTTACCATTAAGCCCAGTTCTTCCATCCAAAGGATTATAAATAATAATAATAATTTACTTTAATGCTGTCACCTGCAGAGACTAGATCACCTTTCCAATGGAGAAACATTAACCATCCTATGATGTCGACTTCGGGGAATAGCTCTTCTCATCCTGTGTCCTTCATCCTGCTTGGGATCCCAGGGTTGGAGAATTCCCAGTTTTGGGTTGCCTTTCCATTCTGTGCCATGTATGTTGTGGCTCTAGTCGGCAATATCACTCTCCTTCATGTAATCCGAACTGACCCCACCTTGCATGAGCCCATGTACCTCTTTCTGGCCATGCTGGCTATCACTGACCTGGTCCTCTCCACTGCCACACAACCTAAAATGCTGGCCATATTCTGGTTTCACGATCATGAGATTGAATACCATGCCTGCCTCATCCAGTCGTTCTTCATCCATGCCTTTTCTTCAGTGGAGTCCGGATTGCTCGTGGCTATGGCCCTGGACCGTTATGTGGCTGTCTGCTTCCCACTGCGTCACTCTAGTATCCTGACCCCATCTGTCGTGGGTAAACTGGGGGCAGGTGTGATGCTGAGAGGGCTGCTGTGGGTGAGTCCTTTCTGCTTCATGGTGTCCAGGATGCCCTTCTGCCCGAGTCGGATCATCCCCCAGTCATACTGTGAGCACATGGCTGTGCTGAAGTTGGTGTGTGCTGACACTAGAGTTAATCGTGCATATGGACTTTTTGTGGCCTTCTCTGTAGTTGGCTTTGACATTATTGTCATCGGTGGATCCTATGTAATGATTCTGAGAACTGTTCTGGGGTTACCCTCAGGTGAAGCCCGGCTCAAAGCTTTTGGCACATGTGCTTCCCATATCTGTGTCATCTTGGCTCTTTATATCCCAGCCCTCTTTACTTTCCTCACCCACCGCTTTGGACATCATGTGCCCCGAGTAGTACATGTCATGTTTGCTATTCTCTATCTCCTGATACCTCCCATGTTCAACCCCATCATCTATGGTGTTAGAACCAAACAGATCAGGGACAGGGTTATTCAAGGATGTTGTAGAAAAGACTCCCAACTCAAAGTACAGGGTTTTAACCACACTAAGGTCCCCACTGTTAAGGCATTGATGATATAAATGCATAAATTTGCCAGGATGTCACATTTTTTTTTCCAAATTTATTGAGTTATAGTGAAGTGAAACTCACTCAGTCGTGTCCAAATCTTTGCAACTCCATGAGCTGTAGCCCGCCGAACTCCTCTGTCCATGGAATTCTCCAGTCAAGAATACTAGAGTGGGTTGCCTTTTCCTTTTCCAGGGGATCTTCCTGATCCAGAGATTGAACCTGTGTCTCTTGTACTGTAAGCAGACTCTTTACCATCTGAGCCACCAGGGAAGTCTGTATTGAGGTATATGTAACATACAAATAGTTGCACATATTTCAGTTCATTTCAGTCGCTCAGTGTCCAACTCTTTGCAACCCCATGGACCGCAGCACATCAGGCTTTCCTCTCCATCACCAGTTCCTGGAGCTTACTCAAACTCATGTCCATCGAGTCAGTGATGTCCTCCAACTATCTCATTCTCTGTCTCCCCTTCTCCTTCTGCCTTCAATCTTTCCTCACACCAGGGACTTTTCCAGTGAGTCAGTTTTTCACATCAGGTGGCCAAAGTATTGGAGCTTCAGCTTCAACATCAGTCCTTTTAATGAAGATTCAGGACTGATTTCCTTTAGGATGGACTGGTTGGATCTCCTTGCTGTCCAAGGGACTTTTGAGAGTCTTCTCTAACACCACAGTTCAAAAGCATCAACTCTTTGGCTCTCCACTTTCTTTATAGTTCAAGTCTCACATCCATACCTGCCTACTGGAAAAACCATAGCTTTGACTAGATGGACCTTTGTTGGTAAAGTAATTTTTCTGCTTTTTAATATGCTCTCTAGGTTGATCATAGCTTTCCTTCCAAGAGTAAGAATCTTTTAATTTCATGGCTGCAGTCAACATCTGCAGTGATTTTGGAGCCCCCCAAATAAAGTCTCTCACTATTTCCATTGTTTCCCCATCTATTTGCCATGAAGTGATGGTACTGGATGCCATGATCTTAGTTTTCTGAATGTTGAGTTTTAAGTTCATTCTCCTCTTTCACTTTCATCAAGAAGCTCTTTACTTCTTCTTTGCTTTCTGCCATAAGGATGGTGTCATCTGTATATCTGAGGTTATTGGTATTTCTCCTGGCAGTCTTGATTCCAACTTGTGTTTCTTCCAGCCCAGAGTTTCTCATGATGTACTCTGCATATAAGTTAAATAAGCAGGGAGACAATATACAGCCTTGACGTACTCCTTTTCCTATTTGGAACCAGTCTGTTGTTTCATGTCCTCTTCTAACTGTTGCTTCCTGACCTGCATACACATTTCTCAAGAGGCAGGTCACGTGGTCTGGTATTCCCATCTCTTTCAGAATTTTCCACAGTTTATTGTGATTCACACAGTCAAAGGCTTTGGCATAGTCAATAAAGCAGAAATAGATGTTTTTCTGGAACTCTCTTGCTTTTTCCATGATCCAACGGATGTTGACAATTTGATCTCTGGTTCCTCTGCCTTTTCTAAAACCAGCTTGAGTATCAGGAAGTTCACGGTTCACGTATTGCTGAAGCCTAGCTTGGAGAATTTTGAGCATTACTTTACTAGTGTGTGAGATGAGTGCAATTGTGCGGTAGTTTGAGCATTCTTTGGCATTGCCTTTCTTTGGGATTGGAATGAAAACTGAGCTTTTCCAGTCCTTTGCTTTAGCTACCATAATTACTCTAATGCAGTTACTATTATACATATAATTAGCACAATACAATTGATTCCTTCTTAAATATAGAGATAAACTTTAATTTTTAATACTTGTGTACCCATCTATTTAAATACCCAGTTAGATTCTTTAAACATTTAAATATGATAAGTTGATTATTATGCTATACATATAACCTTCTTAAATGTTTCTCTACATTGAGTGTAGATACAAACCTGTCTGTCCACAGTAGATACTTAATAAATATTATTTATATTGATTAATATGAATATATCCAGTGTGAATTTGCCTTTTAAAAAATACACTTTACTTTCAAAGAAAAGTTTCCATTTAGAAAGTAATTTTGTTAACTGATAAAATCTATGAGAATCTAGCATGTGTAACTCAATTCTGGATCCAAGGATTTCAAAAAAAGTTAAAATTTGATATTAGTATTATTTTAGAGATACTTATTTTAAGAACATACTAGCAGAAAAAAAGAATATACTAGCAGACACCCAGAAACACTTTATTTCTTTTTTGCAAATTCATCCTAGTGAAATATAAAGCAAGAGAGAAGTCTTCAGAAATATACATGCATTCATGAATCTAAAATCCTGATCAGAAACTTTCAGAAAGGCCCACAGATGCATAATATTTCTTCTCAGTTATGTACGTTCAACATCACATTTCCCTCATCCACACTAGCAGGCATTGCTCTTTATCAGACTTCTGACCCAATAGCTGTTTCATAGGAATTCAGAAAAGCCCTTTACTTTCACAAATGCACTAATAGAAAAATATTTTTAAGTCACAGCAAGAAATAAATCTCTGCCTTGCAGCTTGATGGCCAACTCAAGTAAGACTAGAGCAAATAAAAGCACATAGCTGTGGTTTGGTCTCCTGGCTGTATTCAATCATCCACTCAGTCAACAATTGCTCACAGTATTGAATCCTTGGGCTTCCCATATGGCACAGTGGTAAAGAATCCGCCTGCCAAGCAGGAGACATGGGTTTGATCTGTAGGTTGGAAAGGTCTCCTAGAGAAGGAATGACCACCCACTCCAGTATTCTTACCTGGGAAATCCGTGAACAGAGGAGTCTGGCAGTCCATGGGGTTGCAAAGAGACTTAGCAACACACATACATTGGATTCCTTGTTTACTTAATAGGGGCTGCTGCTGCTAAGTCACTTCAGTCATGCCCAACTCTGCAACCCCAGAGACAGCAGCCCACCAGGCTCCTCTGTCCCTGGGATTCTCCAGGCAAGAACACTGGAGTGGGTTGCCGTTTCCTTCTCTAATCCATGAAAGTGAAAAGTGAAAGTGAAGTCGCTCAGTCATGTCTGACTCAGTGACCCCATGGACTGCAGCCTACCAGGCTCCTCTGTCCATGGGATTTTCCAGGCAAGAGTACTGGAGTGGGTTGCCATTAATGGGGGCAGGGGTCAACAAAATACTTAATCATTTTATTGAATTAAATCACATTGAACTTGCTGAAAAAAATATCTACTATTATCCTGGTATTATTGCCAGGAGAAATATCAATAACCTCAGATATGCAGATGACACCACCCTTATGGCGGAAAGTGAAGAGGAACTAAAAACATCTTGATGAAAGTGAAAGTGGAGAGTGAAAAACTTGGCTTAAAGCTCAATATTCAGAAAACGAAGATCATGGCATCCGGTCCCATCACTTCATGGGAAATAGATAGGGAAACAGTGGAAACAGTGTCAGACTTTATTTTGGGGGGCTCCAAAATCACTGCAGATGGTGACTGCAGCCATGAAATTAAAAGACACTTACTCCTTGGGAGAAAAGTTATTACCAACCTAGATAGCATATTCAAAAGCAGACTTTGCCAACTAAGGTCTGTCTAGTCAAGGCTATGGTTTTTCCTGTGGTCATGTATGGATGTGAGAGTTGGACTGTGAAGAAGGTTGAGCACCGAAGAATTGATGCTTTTGAACTGTGATGTTGGAAAAGACTCTTGAGAGTCCCTTGGACTGCAAGGAGATCCAACCAGTCCATTCTGAAGATCAGCCTTGGGATTTCTTTGGAAGGAATGATGCTAAAGCTGAAACTCCAGTCCTTTGGCCACCTCATGTGAAGAGTTGACTCATTGGAAAATACTCTGATGCTGGGAGGCATTGAGGCAGTAGGAGATGGGGATGCCTGAGGATGAGATGGCTGGATGGCATCACTGACTTGATGGACGTGAGTTTGAGTGAACTCTGGGAGTTGGTGATGGACAGGGACACCTGGCGTGCTGCGATTCATGGGGTCGCAAAGAGTTGGACANACTCCTTGGGAGAAAAGTTATTACCAACCTAGATAGCATATTCAAAAGCAGACTTTGCCAACTAAGGTCTGTCTAGTCAAGGCTATGGTTTTTCCTGTGGTCATGTATGGATGTGAGAGTTGGACTGTGAAGAAGGTTGAGCACCGAAGAATTGATGCTTTTGAACTGTGATGTTGGAAAAGACTCTTGAGAGTCCCTTGGACTGCAAGGAGATCCAACCAGTCCATTCTGAAGATCAGCCTTGGGATTTCTTTGGAAGGAATGATGCTAAAGCTGAAACTCCAGTCCTTTGGCCACCTCATGTGAAGAGTTGACTCATTGGAAAATACTCTGATGCTGGGAGGCATTGAGGCAGTAGGAGATGGGGACGCCCGAGGATGAGATGGCTGGATGGCATCACTGACTTGATGGACATGAGTTTGAGTGAACTCTGGGAGTTGGTGATGGACAGGGACGCCTGGCGTGCTGCGATTCATGGGGTCGCAAAGAGTTGGACACGACTGAGCGACTGAACTGAACTGAAGCACGACTCTTATCTTCTTAACCCTTCAAAATTCTTAAGCCCGGACTGGTCCCTTATCCAAAGGGCATGATAAGTTTATGCTGCTCTTCTCTTTGGCATTCCAACTGTGCTGTGAATGCTCGTTCTGTAGTTGACTCTGCCAAGTGTTGAAAGCAGTAATAACGAGGAGAATGAGGTGATTGATGCCCCTTTGGACACATATACAGACTCTTTTCCTCTACACCCGTTATCCATCAAGTCACACGTAGAAAGGGAAGCAGATGAACTGGGAAGATAATGCCACTACTGATGAATTCTGTGTGGCTGAGCCTCAGCCTCCTAGAAGCCTCTCTCCCTACTTAAATAGTGCACATAATTGCATCTCAAAACTCTAGTCACTAAAACCCTGAATTCCTTTCAAAAAATCAGTAAAAGATTACCCCACTGAGGGAGCACATCAAGGTCTTGTAATCTTTCTTGTTATAGTCTGTTCCACTCAAAAAAAAATAAGTATTGTTAGCACACCTGTTTGGAGAAAGCAGAGGGAATAAAGAAGATTGAGAAAGGATAGGATCACAGTGTCTTTTCTTCAGGAATTGTCTGCAGTGTGCCTGTGAAGTATTCTAGGGGTAGAATTTTATGTCCAGCTTTACTTGGACTGTGACATGAACTGTGTCTTTTGCATTTGCTTGCAGCGTGATATCCAGGAAGAGCACCAGCCCAAGTCTTCAATTTTATTCTACCTGGCTCAATAATTAGACAGAATGAGTAGATTCTTAAAATGTATAAGTCCCTTGTAATAGTGAACTTGGGCAAGTAGCTACAGGATGAACAACAGTTTCTTACTCATTCTGATAATTCCTCATGGCATAAGTGCATGCATATTGCATTTTTTAAAAGTTCTTTTCTACCAGGAGAAGGAGATAAAAGAATGAGGTGAAGAAACCGAACAAATCAGCTATTGTCATTTTCAAACTAGCAATAAGAACAATTAACATTTTCAGTAGTTTTATTCTGTATCAGACAACACCAATACTTCATATACTATATATAATACACATAGAGTATACAGAAACTTTTATTTAATCCACAACTAGAATATTTTAAATACTCCAAATGTAATTTCAAAAATATCAGTTTTTGCCAAGTTCTATCCAAATAAGTCTCCCATTCATTGAGCATTATCCATGTGACAAACACTATGTTGTGTTGTACAGACTTTGTCTCATTTTCACAATATTATTATATTATTATCCACATTTTATCAGTGAGACAAGTATATAACCAATGTCACAAACTAGTGATGACAGAGTTAAGATTTAAATATCAATCAGTTAGATTCCAAAATGGTTATACTTTCAGTATGAACTCATGTAGAAAGTGATAGCAAAAAGGAAAATTGCATTATTTATATTTGTTGTTATACCTCTGAAGTATGCACTCCTTCAAACGTGATGAGGAACAATAATTGAGCAGAAAAGTATTTAAGGTTAAGGTTACATGCCGTAATTTACCAGCTGCATAAATTTGAATAAATTGCTTTAACACACTGGGACTTCGGTTTCCTCTTCTGTTAAATAGTGACTTCCCTGGTGGCTCAGACTGTAAAGAGTCTGCCTACAATGCAAGAGACCCAGGTTCGATCCCTGGGTTGGGAAGGTCCCCTGGAGAAGGAAATAGCAACCCACTCCAGTGTTCTTGCATGGAAAATCCCATGGATGGAGGAGCCTGGTTGGCTACTGTCCATGGGGTCACAAAGAGTCGGACACGACTAAGTAACTTCACTATGACTTCATTATCTGTTAAATTAGAATGATAATTATAAATAAACTATATAGTGTTATTTTGTGTATTAAATTATATAATTAAGTATGAAATATCCTTTCTAAACTATGTATTTATTAGCAAATGTTACATTTTAAATAATTCATATAATCGATTTTTTTCTTGGCATTTTTAGCCTCATCTCCAAATAGAACCCTCCAAGTGGAATGGATAAGAAAGCTGTGGTACATATACACAATGGAATATTACTCAGCCATTAAAAAGAATACATTTGAATCAATTCTAATGAGGTGGATGAAACTGNCCTGTGTTGATACTCAGTTATGTCACTTCCATCTCTTCCCCCTTCCAACGGTGTAATTCACAGCAGGAAAGCTGTGGTTAATGTCTGTGCAAAAATGTTACACTCAAGAGGGTATCCTCAAGTGTATCAAGTGCCTGAAAAATTCCCCCATGAACACATGTACACCCATGGCAGATTCATGTCAATGTATGGCAAAACCAATACAATATTGTAAAGTAAAATAAATAAATAAATAAAACTGAGATTTAAAAAAAAAAAAAAGACATGATTAAAAAGGAGAGATCTTAGCTTTAGGTGCCAAAAGCAATGTAGCTGTTTTCCAACAGCAGAAAAGGCATTTGGGCACCAGTGGAGTAACCTTTACTCACACTGCCTTGTGGGTGAGTTCTGAACTAGTATTTTTGTACTGCTTAACAAATTGCCATAAATTAGTATAAATTCAGTGGCTTAAAATACCACAAATGTATTATCTTACAGTTTGGTGGTCAAGGTCTAAAATAAATGTTGTGGGGCTAAAAATCAAGGTTTCAGCACAGTTGTATTCTTTCTGGAGGCTCTAGGGGAAAATCTGTTTCCTTGCCTTTTCCTGTTTCTAGAGCTTGTCTGCATTCCTTAGCTTGCGTGCCCTTCCTTACGGATCTCCAATCTCTCCTTCCATAGTTCTGTGTCTTACTCCAACTCTGAGCTTCATGCCTCCTTCTTATAAAAACCTTTGTTATTACATCAAGTCCAGGCTAGTCTCCCCAGCTTAAAATATTTGATACAAAATAGTTTTCTTGCTGTAATTCACAGCAGGAAAGCTGTGGTTAAAACAAAATAGTTTAAGTAGGGACTTCCCTGGTGGCTCAGACAGCAAAGAATCCCCATGCCATGCAGGAGACCTGGGTTCGATCCTGGGTCAGGAAGATCCCCTGGAGGAGGACATAGCAACGCACTCCAGTATCTTTGCTTGGAGAATTCCATGGACAGAAGAGTCTGGTGGGCTACAGTCCATGAGGTTGCAAAGAATTGGACATTACTGCTGAGTGACTACCACTTTTCGTTCTCTCTGGTGGTCCAGTGGCTAAGACTCTACATTCCCAATGTGGGGGGCCCAGGTTCAATCCCTGGTCAGGGAACTAGATCCCACCTACTTCAACGAAAGATCCCACATAGGCAATGAGAATATCCTGTGTGATGCAAGGAAGATCGAAGATCCTGCATGCCACAACTAAGGCCTAGCACAGCCAAATAAGAATAAGAAATTGGTTTAAGTAAATGTAATATATTTGCTTCCCCCATTATTAGATGTCACTGTCAGAACAGGTCAGAACATAGTACATACTCACCATAATTATTTAAATAAGTTTGTCAGTGAAAACAGCCACAAATGTTTGAATTAATTAAGCCATGAAATACAGTACATAGGAGCTGCTCAAAAATGATTGTTATCATTATTTCTGAACATGCCAAAAAATTCTATTTATTGAAGACTTGTTTTTGCAGTTTGTTTTGGTCTTTTTTGTTCCTTTTAATCCTTCCTGAAATCATTGAAATAATATTTACTAGTGCTTACTTCTTTCTGTCAATGATTTTTTTTCTTTAAATGCAGAATGTGAGTAATGAGATGCTAAAGTAAGAATATCAGATGATATATGTAATGAGTCCTGCCTGTGCAGTCCTGTGTTGATACTCAGTTATGTCACTTCCATCTCGTCCCCCTTCCAAGGGTGTAATTCACAGCAGGAAAGCTGTGGTTAATGTCTGTGCAAAAACGTTCCACTCAAGAGGTTTTCCTCAAGTGCATTAAGTGCCTGAAAAAATGCATGCATTTTCTCTGGGGTGGGTTACAAGGCCCCTCTGGGGCTAGGGATTCTGCTCTTGGCAGGGCTGTCATGAGGGAAAAGCTATTTAAATGGCTATGTGTTCCTGCTTGAAAAGGCTGAGACTGTAGATTTTCCCCAGCCAAGTGCCCCAGAAAGCAGTTCCATCAGTCAGGAGTTTTCACGTATCTCTTTGATGGGGTCTTGTAAAGGCAGGGAACTTTTTCCTCCAGTGAATAGCAGGTAAGGAGATGACAAAAAGAGATGTGGGGGAGAAGCACCAAGGTCACAGAGAGGTGGGGAAAGCTGGAGTAGAAACATGAAAGAGAGAGAAGTATTTCTTTTCGGCCTCTTTCTAGGCTTGGGGAAATAGTGGGGAAGGGGGTGGAAATGGGAGTGAGGGGAAAAAGAAATCCTCCAGCAGTGCTCTAAAAGTTTAAAATACAAGTTAATTATTGAAACTTCCTGAAACTCAGAATCATGAAAATACTTTTTAGCATCATTTAAGAGTCGAACACGACTGAGTGACTTCACTTTCTCTTTTCACTTTCCTGCATTGGAGAAGGAAATGGCATCCCACTCCAGTGTTCTTGTCTGGAGAATCCCAGGGACGGGGGAGCCTGGTGGGCTGCCATCTATGGGGTCGCACAGAGTCGGACACGACTAAAGCGACTTAGCAGCAGCAGGGGCAGCATGTTGGGATGGGAGATCATCCAAGGATAGCAATTGCTAAAGGCCAGTACTACAGGGAGGAGAGTGAAAAATTTAAGGGGACACCAAAAAGTTTAGCAATTATGATAATGTTTTAATGCAGTATTTTAATCTAATCTAATCTAATTTTTTAGTCCACGATCAATAAGACATTAAAGTTTTAAATAAAATTCTGTACCATGCCAAGTCATATTACAGTTTAGGGCAAAAGAAAAAAATGTGAACCCTTAGTTTTAACGAAAGCAAACTTATCAACAATACATTTTTAAACCTACTTTTTTTGCTTACCTTCTTTTCTTTTTTTTCTTTTTGGCCATACTGAGTGGCCTGTGGGATCTTAGTTCCCCAGCTGGGGATCTAGGGATCAAACCCCAATCCCCCTTCATTGGAAGCATGGAATCTTAACCATTGGACCACCAGGGAAGTCCCACTTATCTCATTTTCAGTTGAAAAAATTGCTTTGCTTACCTTCTTTTCTTTTTTTTCTTTTTGGCCATACTGCGTGGCCTGTGGGATCTTAGTTCCCCAGCTGGGGATCTAGGGATCCAACCCCAATCCCCCTTCATTGGAAGCATGGAATCTTAACCATTGGACCACCAGGGAAGTCCCACTTATCTCATTTTCAGTTGAAAAAATTGCCATGTTGGAAATATGTGAGAACTATAAATAATATATAATTAGCTGAAGTAAAATTATAATTCTGATATAAATAAAATATTTAAATATAAAATAATAATTCCTTCATTGGAAGCATGGAATCTTAACCATTGGACCACCAGGGAAGTCCCACTTATCTCATTTTCAGTTGAGAAAATTGCCATGTTGGAGATACATGAGAACTATAAATAATTTATAATTAGCTGAAGTAAAATTATAATTATATTATGACATAAATAAAATATTTAAATATAAAATAATAATATGAGATTTAATACAATTACTTTTTATTTGTCAACATTTTCAAGTTATGTTAATGTTCTGGAAAATATTAAGTATCAAAAAATGCATAAAACATGTACATAGTGATGTACATTTTTCATTTTGCTCTGGACTCCAATGTGGTTTGACACAGGTCTGGTTCAGAATTTTGATGTTCTGTTTGTCATGGATATTTTTGCATTACTTTTGACTTTTTAAAATATTGCATAAAAATGTTATCTATCCAATTGCTGTGAGTTTTTTTTTTTTTCAAGCACCATCCTTATATTCCATTCCCAAGGCAAATGTCTTACTTGCCTCACCCTAGTTTCAATCCTGCTGTTCATAGCATATGCTAAGTATGACAGAATAGGAAAAATGACAGGTTTGAGTCACACTTGTCTTTTACTTGTGTAATGGGTTAATTTAATCTAGCTGAAATTTATCTGTAAAATTAAGATGATAGATAAAAGCTACCTCTAACTCTGTAGGGACTACATGAGGTATAATAATTAGAACAATTATCAGAATATCTGACAGACAGTAGTTTTGACTCAATTAAATGTATCATTGCAGGAACTAAGTGAAGGAGAATACCATTTCACTCAGGCCACCATGCGGTCGACTGGTAATTCCACTTCCCCAACTTTCTTCTTGACTGGAGTTCCAGGGCTAGAAGCTTTTCACATCTGGTTTTGTATCCCCTTTTGCTGCCTTTGTTTGATTGCCCTTTTGGAGAATAGCACCATCCTGTATGTAGTGATCACAAACTCCAGCCTCCATGAGCCCATGTACTACTTCCTCTCCATGCTCTCTACCACCGACATTGGCATCACTATTTCCTCTCTTCCCACAACACTTGGTGTCCTCTGGTTCAATGCCAGGGTCATCAGCCTGGATGCTTGCATTCTGCAGATGTTCTTTCTGCATGGATTCACCCTCATGGAATCCTCTGTGCTTTTGGCCATGGCTTTTGACCGCTTTGTTGCCATCTGCAATCCCCTAAGATATGCTATGATTCTAACCAACTCTAGAATCATCAAAGCTGGTATGCTAATTTTTATACGAATGCTGGTCAACCTGATGCCCTTGCTCCTGCTCCTTAAGAGGTTATCCTTCTGTGGTCCTAGTGTACTTTCTCACTCCTATTGCTACCACGCTGATGTGATAAAGTGTTCTTGCTCAAGTATCAAGGTCAACAGTATCTGTGGTTTAGTTGCTCTCATTCTGACCTCAGGGGTAGATATTCCCTGCATTTTCCTCTCCTACATGCTGATCATCAAGTCCATCCTTAGCATCGCCTCCCCAGAGGAAAGGCAAAAGGCTTTTGGCACTTGCATCTCTCACATTGGTTCTGTTGCCATCTTCTACATCCCCTGGGTCATCTTGGCTTTGGTACATCGGTTTGGGCATAGCGCTCCTCCATATGTCCATACACTGATGTCAAATCTCCATTTTCTATTTCCCCCAGTGCTGAACCCTATTATATATAGTGTGAAGACCAAACAAATCCGTAAAGCTTTCTACAAACTATTTTCAAATGCAGAGTAGTGAGTCTGATCATGCAATGTCCTAGACAGAAATAGCCTTACTTTCTTCCTCCCTTTCGTCAACATTTTATTGTGAGTAACATTACACTTTCCTTAGTGGTGGTAATACAAGTTTATATAAGTCTATAGTCCTCTATAGTCCTCTATAGTCTAGTTTATATAGTCTAATATCAGGGACATAAAGTTAAATATATATAATAATGGCAATGAATAGGAGTGTTACCATAGAATTATATCCAGAAGGCTATATGACACTGAAGAAAATATCTAGATCAAATTGCAGATTCAAAGAATTGTATGAAGAGCTAACTACTTGAACTAAGAATAATATGTAACATGTAGAAACGTAAAGATCTTCCAGGCCCAGGGCACAGGTCTCTGAAGTCAATGAAATATGACATAGCTCGATACACTAAGGATTGTACATGGTTACTGTAGCTGGAGTAAGGGATGCGGGAGACAGTGAAAGGAGTAAGAGAGGTTATATGTGAGGTTGTAAAATAGCCTTTGTGCCTGGTAAAGTGACAGTATGAAAGCTTGAAGAACAATCAACTGGAATTGGAAGTTTTATTAGATTCTCTTTTAAAAAACATTCATGGAAGCAACCTAGATGCTCATCAACAGAAGAATGGATAAGAAAGCTGTGGTACATATACACAATGGAGTATTACTCAGCCATTTAAAAGAATACATTTGAATCAGTTCTAATGAGGTGGATGAAGCTGGAACCTATTATACAGAGTGAAGTAAGCCAGAAAGAAAAACACCAATACAGTATACTGACACATATATATGGAATTTAGAAAGATGGTAATGATAACCCTGTATGCGAGACAGCAAAAGAGACACAGTTGTATAGAACAGTCTTTTGGACTCTGTGGGAGAGGGAGGGTAGGGATGATTTGGAAGAATGGCATTGAAACAAGTATAATATCATATAAGAAATGAATCACCAGTCCAGGTTCGATTCAGGATACAGGATGCTTGGGGCTGGTGCACTGGGATGACCCAGAGGGATGGTATAGGGAAGAAAGTGGGAGGGGGGTTCAGGATGGGGAACACATGTACACATGTAGCGGATTCAGGTTGATGTATGGCAAAACCAATACAATATTGTAAAGTAATTAGCCTCTAATTAAAATAAATAAATTTAAAAAAAAACTTTACTACAAAAAAAAAAAAAAATTCATGATGCCCTGGAAAAAAAATTCTCTCTTTATTCTTCTGATTTGAGGGAACCTAAGAAATGTTAATCTTCAATCCCTTAATGTCATATAAATGTTTTTTTTTTTGTCCTGGTTTAAACATAGGGATTCTATAGTTCTGGTATTATGATCTACTATTGCTGAACTTGAATTCTAAAATTTCTAGCACCAGCTCTAATTCTTAAGTACTCAAGGGTAGATAATGAAATTTACAAGACTCTAAGAGGGAAGATCCTGTGGAGAAGGAAATGGCAACTCACTCCAGTATTCTAGCCTGGGAAATCCCACGGGCTTTGGAGTCTGGTGTACTTCCCTCCATGATATCACAAAGAGTTGAACATGACTGAGCAACTACCATACAAAGAAAAAGACAGAAACAGTAGTAAAATTTAGTGCTTTCCTGTCTCTTCTGACAATATCCTTTCCAAATACATCCCCTTTCAGTTCAGTTCAGTCACTCAGTCGTGTCCAACTCTTTGCGAGCCCATGAACCGCAGCATGCCAGGCCTCCCTGTCCATCACCAACTCCCGGAGTCCACCCAAACCCATGTTCATTGTGTTGGTGATGCCATCCAACCGTATCATCCTCTGTCATCCCCTTCTCCTGTAGCCCTCAATCTTTCCCAGCATCAGGGTCTTTTCAAATGAGTCAGCTCTCTGCATCAGGTGGCCAAAGTATTGGAGTTTCAGCTTCAACATCAGTCCCTCCAATGAACACCCAGGACTGATCTCCTTTAGGATGGGCTAGTTGGATCTCCTTGCAGTCCAATGGACGCTCAAGAGTCTTCTCCAACACCACAGTTCAAAAGCACATCCCCTTTACCCCCTCACAAAAATCTTCTGACATAAGATTAGCTTGCCAGGTTTCTCTGTCCATGAAATTCTCCAGGCAAGAATACTGGAGTGGGTAAGCATTCTCTTCTCCAGGGGAATTTTCCTGACCCAGGGATTGAACTCATCTCCTGCATTGCAGGCAGATTCTTTACCATTTGAGACACCAGGCAAGCCCCAACACATATGAAAGAAGGATCAGAATTGGGCAAAGAGTATGAAATAATGCACTGAAGGAAAGATATTTTGCATCTTATTTCATATCTTGTATAAACATTTACATCTTAAGGTGACTGGATTTAGGAGTTTAATAGCATTTCTGAGCATTTTGTAAACAGTATTAATTTTTCCTTTTGTTATTTTCCCCTGAAATTTACTAAAACTGAGCAATGGTAGAAAAGTGATGTTAGTAACATTGTAATATTAATTATGTACGTACATTTGTGCCTCTGTTACCACCTTGCAGGTTCTATTATGCCTTACCTCACTTCCACCCTCCACAAATGAAGTCTTACCCTTTTGTTTGCTTTTCTTCTGTTATAGTCTTTATATATTTCCTCTTCTTGCCATTTTCTTCTCCAAAAAATGAAAAATGGAGATAAAGCTAAAACTGGGCTTAGAGAGAAATTTTAGTAGAAAATGAGTATTTGCGACTTAGTTACTTTCATGTCTGAATCTTTTGCAACACCATGGACTTTATAGCCCACGAGGCTCCTCTGTCCATGGAATTTCCCAGGCAAGAACACTGGAGTGGGTTGCCATTTCCTTCTCCAGGGGATCTTCCTGATCCAGGGATCAAACTTGCACCTCCTGCATTGGACGGATTATTTACCACTAAGGAAGCCCAGAAAATGAGTGTAATAGGAAATAAAAGAAACTCTGAAAACAAGTTAGTTAAGTATTTAGCTCCAGAATTTAGAAAAGTAAGTAAAGAACACCTCTTCCCCCCAGATGTGTATAAGAGACAGCAACAATACATTTTTAAACCTACTTTTTTGCTTACCTTCTTTTCTTTTTTTTCTTTTTGGCCATACTGAGTGGCCTGTGGGATCTTAGTTCCCCA
>SJYX01012636.1:24602-90375 GCA_006410675.1 Oreotragus oreotragus | reverse complement strand
GGGCTTCAAAATCACTGCAGAAGGTGATTGCAGTCATGAAATTAAAAGACGCTTACTGCTTGGAAGAAAAGTTATGACCAACCTAGATAGCATATACAAAAGCAGAAACATTACTTTGCCAACAAAGGTCTGCCTAGTCAAGGCTATGGTTTTTCCAGTGGTCATGTATGGATGTGAGAGTTAGACTGTGAGGAAGGCTGAGCCCTGAAGAATTTTGAACTGTGATGTTGGAGAAAACTCTTGAGAGTGCCCTATACTGCAAAGAGATCCAACCAGTCCATTCTAAAGGAGATCAGTCCTGGGTGTTCTTTGGAAGGACTGATGCTAAAGCTGAAACTGCAATACTTTGGCCACCTCATGCGAAGAGCTGACTCATTGGAAAAGACTCTGATGCTGGGAGGGATTGAGGGCAGGAGGAGAAAGGGACAACAGAGGATGAGATGGGTGGATGGCATCACCTACTTGATGCACATGAGTTTGGGTGAACTCTGAGAGTTGGTGATGGACAGGGAGGCCTGGCGTGCTGCAATTCATGGAGTTGCAAAGAGTCAGTCATGACTGAGAGACTGAACTGAACTGCATGTTGAAAAATCTCTTAAAGATAATGTGAAATGAGCACGAAATAAAACTGCTGCTGCTGCTGCTAAGTCGCTTCAGTCGTGTCTCACTCTGTGCAGCCCCATAGAGGGCAGCCACCAGGCTCCTCTGTCCCCGGGATTCTCCAGGCAAGAATATTGTAGTGGGTTGCTATTTCCTTCTCCAATGCATGCATGCATGCTAAGCCACTTCATTCGTGTCTGACTCTGTGCGACCCTATGAACAGCAGCCTACCAGGCTCCTCTGTCCACGGAATCCTCTAGGCAAGAATATTGGTGTGGGTTGCCATTTCCTTCTCCAAAATAAAAGCATACATACTCTACTATTCAATATATACTTTTATATTTCATTACATTATAGATGAAAATTATGAGCAAAACTTATCTAGGATGTTGAAAGTCAAGATAGTACTTACTCTTGGTATAAGGGAATAGTTAACGGGATGGGCTGGAGCTGGAGGACTAGAGGTTATCCAGTAAGGCTGTATATCAGGATTGTCAAAGTGTGACCTGTGTGTGTAATCTGCCTGCCATTTGATTTACAAATAAAGTTTGATTTGAAAACAGCCATGCCCATTCAGTATATTCAATGGCTGGATCATACAACATCAAAATTAAGTAGTTACTATGGAAAACTGTATGACTAGTAAAAGCCTAAAATGTTTACTAGACAGTCTTTACAGAAAAGAAAAAAACTCAGTAGCCTCTATTCCATATTATTGGCTGGATGTCAGTTGCATGTGATAAATCAATGAGCAAGCAGTATGCTCACAAAATGCATAATTTGCTGAATGAATATTATCTTTCTATTAAAATATTATTTACGATTCAGTGAATCATTACTTTCTTCCTATGATGCATGCAGTTGTGTTCAGCTTGTTTTAGATGATTCACAAAGGATAAAATGCAGAATCTTTGTTTTCAATAACATCAAAGCCTCAGTGAGGACTCGTGGCATATCACTCAGGGCGGAAGTCAATGTCACCCTGTGTTTAGTGTTTTCACGTTCACTGGCAATCAGAGATAGTAAAACAAAGGGCAACCAAAGCAGATTTTTTTTTCAATTTTTAAGTAGAAGTTGTTTATCACTTCATAACAATTTACCACAAATGCAGTAGCTTAAAAGTGTTTTTCTGATAGATTCTGTAAGTCCAGAGTCTGGGTACAGCTGAGCTGAGTCCTCTGCAAGGCTGTAATCAAGATGTTGTCAAGGCCAGGGTGTCTCTTGAGGATCCACTGGAGAAGAATACTCTTTCAAGATCATGTAGCTGTTGGCAGAATTGAGTTAATTCCTCATAGTCTGTTGGATTGAGGAACTGGGTTTCTTGCTAGCTGTTGACTAGAGAAGGCAACACTGAGTTTCTAGTTGATTGTTGGCTGGAGACAACCCTCAGTTCTTTGCAGTGTGGGCCTGCACAACATGGCAGCTTATTTTATTAAAGCTAGATCCTATGTGACATAAGCACAGAAGTCATGCCCCACTATTTCTGCCACATTCTACTGGCTAAAAGAAAGTATAAATCCTACCCACAGTCAAAATCAGATAATTACACAAGGGCTCAAGAAAGCAGGGATAATCAGGGACTAATTTTATTAGTTCATAATCTGTCTTAACAAAAGGATGTAGATAGAGAACCTAGTTAGAGTCTAAACTATTTGAATTTGATAGTGGTGGACTTTTCATTCTTAACACTGACATTAGATTTCAAACAATAATTTGGTTCATTTCTGTTGTTGAAGTATCAGTCCAGACACTTGGAGTACAGAGTGGGGGTGGTGGTTCCAGGAAGAATTACAGTTCTTGAATTAAATCCACCTCACAATTTCTGCCATTAAGAGTTCTTACACAAGGAATAGTAGCCAAATATACATTACAGAAAAATATCTAAACGGGAACACATTATTGGATTTATTGCTATCTAGGCAAACAAGTGGAGAAGGTGATGGCACCCTACTCCAGTACTCCTGCCTGGAAAATCTCATGGATGGGGGAGTCTGGTGGGCTGCAGTCCTTGGGGTTGCAAAGAGTCAGACACGACTGAGCAACTTCACTTTCACTTTTCACTTTCATGCATTGGAGAAGGAAATGGCAACCCACTCCAGTGTACTTGCCTGGAGAATCCCAGAAATGGGGGAGCCTGGTGGGCTTCTGTCTATGGGGTCGCACAGAGTCGGACACGACTGAAGCAACTTAGCAGCAGCAGCAGCAGCAACAGGCAAACAAGATACCCTCTATCGATGTGAGGCTTCTTTATAAAGAAGACACATGATATCTGGGTGTGAATTTTCACCTTTCCTATGGATCTAGAATTTCTAGGTCCATACAGTAGTCTGTATCCATTGCTCAACTGGCCACGATGACAAGGATGACCAAATTCTCCCGAGTCTTGGTCCTTACATTGAGTACCACAGGAAAACGGCAAGTAAGACAGCAAGATCACATACACATGAAAACTAATCATTTACCCAAAGTGACCTCAGCCACTAGCAAAATTGGACCCAATTAACATAAAATACAAATTTCTCCAAGTCAGGCTTCAACAGTACGTGAACTGTGAACTTCCAGATGTTCAAGCTGGATTTAGAAAAGACAGAGGAACCAGAGATCAAACAGCCAACATCCGTTGGATCATCAAAAAAGTAACAGAGTGCCACAAAAACATCTACTTATGCTTTGACTATGCCAAAGTCATATTCGACTGTGTGGAATACCACAAACTCTGGAAAATTCTTAAAGAGATGGGAATACCAGACCACCTGACCTGCCTCTAGAGAAATCTGTATGCAGGTCAGGAAGCAACAGTTAGAACTAGACATGGAACAACAGACGGGTTCCAAATAGGGAAAGGAGTATGTCAAGGATAGATATTGCCACCCTGCTGATTTAACTTATATGCAGATAAAGCACAATTGCTGGGAGACATATCAATAACCTCAGATATGCAGATGACACTACCCTTATGGCAGAAAGCAAAGAAGAACTAAAGAGCCTCTTAATGAAAGTGAAAGAGAAGAGTGAAAATGTTGGCTTAAAACTCACATTCAGAAAACTAAGATCATGGCATCTGGTCCCATCACTTCATGGCAAATAGATGGGTAATATAGCAAGCTTTATTTTGGGGAGCTCTAAAATTATTGCAGATGGTGACTACAGCCATGAAATTAAAAGATGCTTACTACTTGGAAGAAAAGAAATGACCAACATAGACAGAATATTGAAAAGCAGAGACATTGATTTGCCAACAAAGTTCCATCTAGTCAAGGCTATGGTTTTTCCAGTAGTCATGTATGGATGTGAGAGTTGGACTATAAGGAAGGCTGAGCACCAAAGAATTGATGCCTTTGAACTATGGTGTTGGAGAAGACTCTTGAGAGTCCCTTGGACTGCAAGGAGATCCAACCAGTCCATCCTAAACGAAATCAGTCCTTAAATATTCATTGGAAGGACTGATGTTGAAGCTGAAACTCCAATACTTTGGCCACCTGATGCAAAGAGCTGACTCATTTGAAAAGACCCTGATGCTGGGAAAGTTTGAGCGCAGGAGGAGAAGGGGATGACAGGGGATGAGATGGCTGGATGGCATCACCCACTTAATGGACATGAGTTTGAGTAAACTCCAGGCATTGGTGATGGACAGAGGCCTGGCATGCTGCAGATTATGGGGTCGCAAAGAGTCGGACATGACTGAGTGACTGAACTGAACTGAACATACCAGAAAGTAACCCATTTATTGAGCAAAAGCAAGTGAGTAGCTGGAGAGAGATGGATTTGGGAACGGATATATCATCATCCGTATGGATCAACATGGTAGTGAAAAGACAGAGGCTTGGAGACTGAAGTACAGGTTTTCTTCTCTCTTCATTGTCTTCATAATTGTTCCAGTGAAAATTGATTTGTTTTCTTATTTTTCTAGCATGCTGATAACCTAGACATAATAACATGCATCTCTCTGTTCCCCAGTGCCTAGAACAATGCCTAAGCTTTCCCTTTATATGGATGATTTGCTTTGCAATATTGTCTCTGTGGACCACTGGTCACTCAAGTTAGTACCTAAAACCCTTCTGAGATTACACAGCACTATATTATATTAATAGATGGAGATAGGAGGATTTCTGCTTTTCTATATATGCAGCCCCAGGGATGTTCACGTTTTACCAATGGCTCCACGGTTCAATTCCACTTCACTATAAAAATCAATGGCTCCAGAGCTGTAACCTGTTCACTCTCTGCTGATAAAGATAGAGAAGGCTTGTTTTTCCTCATAAAGCTGGTAAGAAGCTAGAGAAAGTTGTTTGTTGTATTGATTTACGCTTTGTGTTCTATTTATAATTGTTCAAATGAGCCTACAAAAAAGTCAGATGACATTAGGTTTTACCCTGTCCTCAGAAATCCATATAACACAGACAATTGAGCCTTTCTACTTTATAGTCAAATATTATGATGATGATTTTCTCAGACTGAATGCTATCTTGAGAACTGGCAATTCAAATGGAACTATAGAAAACTAGCACAAAGGGATAGCAACACATATACTTGTTGCAGGGAATTCATTTTTAGGAAGTAAGTTTTACCTAATATTTTTAAATCTTGATTGAGAAATATTAATGTTATAATAACTAATATTGCTATTCTTTGATTTTAAGTTTTCCTAGAATTTATTTTGACACTGGAAATTTATTACTTTAAACTTATTTTTTAAATTGCAATTGAACAAAAATTCATAAAATGTTTAAGTTGCCCTTTCTATTTCTTGAATGTCTATTGAAAAAGTCTATTGTATACTCAAACCAATATTCATTACCTAATACTCCCTGAAGAGCAGTAATTTCCTCCTGATAAGTCAGGTAGGAAAAAAAAAAAAAGCACTGGTTAATAAGAAACAAAATTCTAACATATGCTGAAACATGAATGACTCTTGAGGACATTATTTCTAGTGAGATAAGCCAGTCACACAAGAAAACATATTGTATGATTCCCTTATATGAGACACTTAAAGCAGTCAAAATCACAGAGACAGAAAATAAAATGGTGGTTTCCAGGGACTAGGAAAAGGAGAGACCGAGGAGTTATTGTTTAATGGATACAGGGTTTCAGTTTTACAAGATGAAACAGTTATGGAGATGGGTCGTTGTGATGGTTGCACAGCATTATGAATGCATTTAAATCCACTGAAATGCACACTTTAAAATGGTTAGGATGGTAAATTTTATGTTAGTTGTTCAGTTCAGTTCAGCCCATCAGTCATGTCTGACTCTTTGCAACCCCATGAACGGCAGCACGCCAGGCCTCCCTGTCCATTACCAACTCCAAGAGTTTACCCAAACTCATATCCATTGAGTCGGTGATGCCATCGAACCATCTCATCCTCTGTCATCCCCTTCTCTTCCTGCCCTCAATCTTTCCCAACATCAGGGTCTTTTCAAATGAGTCAGCTCTTTGCATCAGGTGGCCAAAGTACTGAAGTTTCAGCTTCAACATCAGTCCTTCCAATGAACACCCAGGACTGATCTCCTTTAGGATGGACTGGCTAGATCTCCTTGCAGTCCAAGGGACTCTCAAGAGTCTTCACCAACACCACAGTTCAAAAGCATCAATTCTTTGACACTCAGCTTTCTTTATAGTCCAACTCTCACATCCATACATGACTACTGGAAAAACTATAGTCTTGACTAGATGGACCTTCATTGACAAAGTAATGTCTCTGCTTTTTAATATGCTGTCTAGGTTGGTCATAACTTTTCTTCCAAGGGGCAAGTGTTTTTTTAATTTCATGGCTGCAGTTGTGATCTGAAGTGAAATGTTAGTTGTATTTGACCACAATTTAAAAAATTGTGAAACCAAACAAAAACTAGTAGCACTGGATAATAATTGTCCCACAGCCTTATACCAACTTATCCACTGCACTCACCCTCTAGTGTCAGTGGATGTGCTGATCCTCATCTTTGTGAGGGTTAATTATTTGGCTGCCAAAAAAATTAGTTCTGTGTTTTCCATAACAGCTTACAGAAGACCCAAAGGAATTTTTGGCCAACCCAATACTGTCATGCTTTATATTCAATCTCCACAGTTGTAAAGAATATACCTGCCAATTCAGGAGATGCAGGTCTTGTGGGTTCAATCCCTGGGTCAGGAAATCCACTCCAGTATTCTTGCCTGGAAAATTCTATGGACAGAGGAGTCCAGCGGGCTATAGTCCACAGAATCGCAAATATTCAGACACACACTATTTCCTTAGGGAATTTTCTATGTCTATTAACTCCTGTCATTCTATAGTTTTCATCTCTCACTATGTAACATTTTTAACCTTAGTCTATAAATATGCTCAGTTCTTTTTCCTATAGTACAAATATCCTCCAACCACCTTATGGTCACCCTTCCTCATGGCTTATTTTTCTCCTTGCTTTCACTGACAAGTTTCCAAAAGTAATATATGCCATGCCTCCAGGACTTTTCCATTTATTCCCCAAGTCACTGTGGCAGATTCTCAGCTTTCATTGCTGGATTTCAGCTGGCTTTGTCTGTTTTTGTTTTTGTTTTTTTCTTAGGGTCATTCATGTGTTCTCAGCAGCATGTGATATTTTTGATCCTGAGAAGACCCACTCAAGCAGTTCAGTACTATTGTTCATGTAACACCCAGACATGACACTAGACTCTCTTGGTTTTAGTGGTTCCAGGAAGGCTATCCAGCCTCATCATGCTTTAGTCTATATAGTCCTTTCCAATAACTTCTATCAAATTCTGTCTTTATTGGTTTTCTCTTATAGAAATCTACACCCTGAAGGTATTCATCCACACTACTGGATTAACACGGCACTGGATTAACAAGCACTCCTGTGCTTCCAAACATGTATTACTAGCAAAAATCTGGAAATGTTTGCCGGGAAAGTCTTGCCTACATGGGCACAGCAGACTCAACACCTTTAGCTGAATTTCTCTTTGTCATTTCTTACATAAGATATTCAAAATTGAATGTATTCAATGTATTGATTTTTCTTAACTCTCTATCCATTTAATCTCATAATATGATAGAGCTAAAAATTCTATCAATATAGAAATTATTATTAAAATGTATGGAATTATTTGGATGTATTTTCTTAAATTTAAGAATAAATATGTTTTATATATATATAGTGAAAGCTATAAATCAAACTCTGTTATATATATATATTATATAAATAATCACTTACCCATGACCTTAGATAACTCTCCTAACGAAGAGAAAATTTATCTAGATATCTTCATGTAACAATATAATGTATTATTTCTATAGGATGTGTGCATTGTGAAGATAAATGCTACCAGTCCAGGAAAACATGGAAATCTTAGCTAATTCGACATCTAAATTTCCAACTTTCTTGTTGGCTGGAATTCCTGGCCTAGAGTTTGCCCATGCTTGGGTCTCCATTCCCTTCTGCTGTCTTTATGCCACTGCCCTCTCTGGGAACAGCATGATCCTGTTTGTCATCATCACCCAGCAGAGTCTGCATGAGCCCATGTACTATTTCCTCTCCATGCTGTCAGCTGCTGACTTGGGTTTGACTGTTTCTACAATGTCAACCACATTAGGTATCCTCTGGTTTGATGCAAATGAAATCAGTCTAGATATGTGCATTATCCAGATGTTTTTTCTTCATGGGTTTGCCGTCACAGAATCTGGGGTGCTGGTGGCTATGGCCTTTGACCGCTATGTGGCCATCTGTGATCCTCTGAGGTACACTACCATTCTCACTAACTATAGAATCATCCAGATGGGTCTCTTGATGGTTATACGCACTGTAGTATTAATTGTACCATTACTTTTGCTTCTTAAGCCCCTCAATTTTTGTGGAGGGAATGTGCTTTCCCACTCCTTCTGCTATCATCCAGATGTGATTAAATTAGCATGTTCGGATACTCGGGCCAATAACATCTGTGGATTAATTGATCTCATCCTGACCACAGGAGTAGATATGCCATGCATTGCCCTGTCTTATATCTTGATCATTCACTCTGTTCTCAGTATTTCCTCCCCTCAAGAACGACACAAAATTTTTAGCACCTGTGTCTCTCACATTGGAGCAGTTTCTATTTTCTACATCCCCATGATTATCTTGTCCTGCATGTTCGGATACTCGGGCCAATAACATCTGTGGATTAATTGATCTCATCCTGACCACAGGAGTAGATACGCCATGCATTGTCCTGTCTTATATCTTGATCATTCACTCTGTTCTCAGTATTTCCTCCCCTCAAGAACGACACAAAGTTTTTAGCACCTGTGTCTCCCACATTGTAGCAGTTTCTATTTTCTACATCCCTATGATTATCTTGTCGTAGAACGACACAAAATTTTTAGCACCTGTGTCTCTCACATTGGAGCAGTTTCTATTTTCTACATCCCCATGATTATCTTGTCCTTGGTGCATCGCTATGGGCGATCAGCCCCCAAAGTTGTCCATTCAATGATGGCCAATATGTACCTGCTTTTTCCTCCTGTGCTCAACCCCATCATCTACAGTGTAAAAACAAAGCAGATTCGCAAGGCTATACTCAGTCTTCTTCTTATGAAATAGACAGAGATAATTAAGTTTGAGAAAATCATGATAGAAGTGGCTTTCACTGTAGAAAAGCAGTTCTGGTAGGTTACTGTCTTTCGGATATTTTTTTTCTCATCTTTCCATTTGTTCAACAAATATTTAGTAAGAATTTCTGAGTTTTCAGTCATAAAAACATATATAATATACCTTAAGGAATTTACAGTCCAATAATAGAAGCAGAAAAATAATAATAATGAAATAATTTAAGTAATGCCTATAGTAACTAACATTTATTGTCCATTTTATACTAAGCATTCTATTAACTGCATTTAATATAAACTATCTATTCTTCAAAACTGTTCATTGAAATGATTAATTATATTTTAGAGGTGAAGAAACAGACAAAGACTTTTAGGCCATCAAATCTAAGACATCTAACAGAGCAGGATTGAGGTTTGAATTCACGCTTTTTGTATCTTGGATACTGTGTTCTTCACAAACGTATTGTGTACTCTTCCAAAAGCAACTACAAAAATGTCACAAGATCAGAAGTAGGAACTTGGTCTTCACATCTGTGTATCATGCATTTAAAATATCGTAATGAATTTCTAGCAGTATATTTTAGCTTTTAGTCTTTATTCATAATTAATAGTGAAAAAAATCAAAATAGATATGCCATCGCATGCAAGCCAAAGTCATTATCTAGCACTGAACAACCAATAGAAAATCTGCAAGGATTAGGGACATTAGCTAATTCACAACAGCAAGTTAGAGAACTGGAGAGTTTATGAAATGGCATGACCTTTGAGGCAGAATTTGTTAACTTTCTTGTGTTCAAAGGTCCTTTTGAAACCTAATGAAATCCATCAGCCCTTTTCCAGAGAACAATAACATATAAAAACATTCATATTATTTTCCATAGAATGTCAGAGGGTTCACAAAATGCCATGAAGGCCCTACATGGCTCTCTTAGTCAAAGAACCAAAGTAAAGAATTCATAATTTTTAGGCTATAAATGGTGATACACAGCTAGACTTAAAAGAGATAGACAGAAACTTAAAACTCAAATGGTTGAAAAATACGAAGGAAAAGGGGAATGGAAACCTGATGGGAGACCCATCAATATTATTGCCGTTGGGAAAGTGGTCCAAGATAGGAAGGATGAGCCATGAATCCCAGAAACACGGGGGGCAGCTGTGAGCTGGAGCCAACTCACACTAGTTTGCCTGAAGCCATGGTGTGCATCTCTTCTCAACTCTGCTTTAATGATGCCACATTGACAGCTACAATATCCACTGATACTATGGCACTGGTAAATACCGCAAATAAAACTCATTTGTTTTGTCAGATTTTCTATTGGTTGTTCAGTACTAGGTAATGACCTATGGCTTGCATGCCATGGCATATCAGTTTTGACTTTTTGTACTAGTAAAACTCAAAAGTTTTATTTCTTTTTTCCTAGGATTTCAGTTTGCCAGCACACCAGTGACTGGGTCTGGCTTACATTTGGCTTTGTGAAAAGCAATAGAAATTAGAAGATAATGCCCTTAAAATCTAACGTGTGAAGTAATTATAGAGACAAAAAAGTTATAAAATAATGTATGAAGTGTTGGGATAGTTGCTAATACAAAGTTACACCCCTTATTTGTGCTGCCTTCTAAGCGGAAAATGTTTCCAAAGGTAAATGGAGAAGAGTATTCTGGAAGCAATTCTGTGGAACGATGTAAGAGGCATTGTGTCACCATTTCACTCTTCGTGGAAGAATACTCTCCTGAATTTTAAATTCATAGGTCCTATCTAGGCACAGCATCAAAGAATATGAAAATACAAAATGCTTCCTTCTCTTTCCTTCTGATTTTTTCTCTCCATCAGATTCTTCCAAGTGAATTTAGGCTACAAGATTTTCATTAGTTGCTTAAAGAACATCTTTTGCTTGAACAATATTATTTTAAGAAGAATTGAATTATAGATTTGGTTTAGAAATTCCATTCTTATTCCTGAATTGAATACATAGAGGACTTTTGTTCTGACAGTTCTACATGCCTGTTTCCTGCATAGAGCTTCAAAAATATAGAACACACAAAAATGTTAAAGTTGAGGAATTTTACTCTGAGATGCCCAAAGGACTATAGCATTGTAAAGTGTAATCCTAGCTAAAGCTGCTAAAGAAAAGATTCTGTATCTCTTTGGATACTTCTGGCTGGACCTGAACATGTGCACACACACACACACATACACACACACACAAGATGATGGGAAGGGAGAAATATATTTGGGGATTTCATGAGGTGCAAGCAGAAACTTGGATAATTTTACTTAGCTTGAGTTGTATTGGTCTACAAATTATCTAGGATACTATATATGCATGCTGCTGCTGCCGCTGCTAAGTCGCGTCAGTTGTGTCTGACTCTGTGCGACCCCATAGACGGCAGCCCACCAGGCTCCTCTGTCCCTGGGATTCTCCAGACAAGAATCCTGGAGTGAGTTGCCATTTCCTTCTTCAATGCATTCATGCATGCTAAGTCACTTCAGTCGTGTCTGACTCTGTGCAACCCTAGGGACAGCAGCCCACCAGGCTCCTCTGTCCACAGGATTCTCTGGCAAGAATACTGCAGTGGGTTGCCATTTCCTTCTCCACATATACATGCTATTTACTGTAAATCAATCAAGGAGGTTGGCTTGTGCTTCGCTTAGATGCAGAGTGGACCTGAGGTAAATTTTCTAAATTAGNGCCATGGTGTGCATCTTCTCAACTCTGCTTTAATGATGCCACATTGACAGCTACAATATCCACTGATACTATGGCACTGGTAAATACCGCAAATAAAACTCATTTGTTTTGTCAGATTTTCTATTGGTTGTTCAGTACTAGGTAATGACCTATGGCTTGCATGCCATGGCATATCAATTTTGACTTTTTGTACTAGTAAAACTCAAAAGTTTTATTTCTTTTTTCCTAGGATTTCAGTTTGCCAGCACACCAGTGACTGGGTCTGGCTTACATTTGGCTTTGTGAAAAGCAATAGAAATTAGAAGATAATGCCCTTAAAATCTAACGTGTGAAGTAATTATAGAGACAAAAAAGTTATAAAATAATGTATGAAGTGTTGGGATAGTTGCTAATACAAAGTTACACCCCTTATTTGTGCTGCCTTCTAAGCGGAAAATGTTTCCAAAGGTAAATGGAGAAGAGTATTCTGGAAGCAATTCTGTGGAACGATGTAAGAGGCATTGTGTCACCATTTCACTCTTCGTGGAAGAATACTCTCCTGAATTTTAAATTCATAGGTCCTATCTAGGCACAGCATCAAAGAATATGAAAATACAAAATGCTTCCTTCTCTTTCCTTCTGATTTTTTCTCTCCATCAGATTCTTCCAAGTGAATTTAGGCTACAAGATTTTCATTAGTTGCTTAAAGAACATCTTTTGCTTGAACAATATTATTTTAAGAAGAATTGAATTATAGATTTGGTTTAGAAATTCCATTCTTATTCCTGAATTGAATACATAGAGGACTTTTGTTCTGACAGTTCTACATGCCTGTTTCCTGCATAGAGCTTCAAAAATATAGAACACACAAAAATGTTAAAGTTGAGGAATTTTACTCTGAGATGCCCAAAGGACTATAGCATTGTAAAGTGTAATCCTAGCTAAAGCTGCTAAAGAAAAGATTCTGTATCTCTTTGGATACTTCTGGCTGGACCTGAACATGTGCACACACACACACACATACACACACACACAAGATGATGGGAAGGGAGAAATATATTTGGGGATTTCATGAGGTGCAAGCAGAAACTTGGATAATTTTACTTAGCTTGAGTTGTATTGGTCTACAAATTATCTAGGATACTATATATGCATGCTGCTGCTGCTGCTGCTAAGTCGCGTCAGTTGTGTCCGACTCTGTGCGACCCCATAGACGGCAGCCCACCAGGCTCCTCTGTCCCTGGGATTCTCCAGACAAGAATCCTGGAGTGAGTTGCCATTTCCTTCTTCAATGCATTCATGCATGCTAAGTCACTTCAGTCGTGTCTGACTCTGTGCAACCCTAGGGACAGCAGCCCACCAGGCTCCTCTGTCCACAGGATTCTCTGGCAAGAATACTGCAGTGGGTTGCCATTTCCTTCTCCACATATACATGCTATTTACTGTAAATCAATCAAGGAGGTTGGCTTGTGCTTCGCTTAGATGCAGAGTGGACCTGAGGTAAATTTTCTAAATTAGCATTCTAATAAAATTCAGTACTTCAAGGAGGCCCCGTTTAAAAGATACTCAGGAGAATCTTGTAGATCAGAGTAGCTCATTCCCTAAGTCACAGGTAGAAATAAAAGAAGCTGACAAGGGGAAAATAAAAGAGAGCTATGTGAATGTGAAGGCATAACACTGTTTCACTATGTTTTTCTGTACATTACATACACCCTGATTCTTTCATTTATGTACATCTGTTGTGTTCTCTCTTTCCCTTTTTCCAATTCTGTCCAGTAATTCCAATTTGATCAATTTATGGAAAAAAATTAAAAATTTCCCTGCAGAAGGATGGATCTAGTTGACATCTCTCAGCCTGGAAATAAGTTGCTTGCTTATCGACTTCATTGGTCAGGATTCTAAGTAGGCTTGAATTCGAATTCTCACCATTCCACTGATGTAAGAGGTTAACTCCACAATGAATCTTACTACTTCCCACTCTAGAAGATCACATTCATTCCTCTTTGGTTTTTAATCTACATTATATTCAAATTCTACCTCTTCTATGAACCGTTCTTTAACAAACATAATAAAGCAGCTGATAAAAGTGGGCAAACTGCTATGAGTAGATACGTAAAGCCATAAGACCCACCCTTGAGTGTGTCCTTGAAGAGGGCCTAGAGGACATGCCATTCAAAGGCTATCAAGGAATGACATGTGAAAATGATAGCTTCACTAAGAAGCTGAGAAGTGGCTGTCCTCTGCTGACCAGGAGTGACCACTGGAGATGCAGTCATAGAGCCAGGCTCATTAATATCCATGCACATGGTAAGGCCTTGACATAACAGAGGCCAGATAGCAGTGATGTTTAATCAGAAAAAAAAACAGGAGGCTGCAATTATAAGAACCCCCAAAGTCTGAAGGGTAGACAAGAGAGCTTAACGTCCAAGCAGTAGTGGGACATCCCTGGGACAAAATAGACAAACAACCAACAAGAGGTTACCTAGGTAACATTTACAACAAAACCAAGATAAGAATGGATGACATAGGGGCTAGAAGAATTCTCATACTTTGTAAGGTTGACCTTGAGTTTAGGAGAGAAGGATGGAAGAAGATTTTGGTAGAAAGAAGCATCTTAGATGATTTGTTGTTTAGATGCTAAGTCGTGTCCAACTCTTTTGCAACCACATGAACGATAGCCTGCCAGGCTCCTCTGTCCATGGGATTTCCCAGGCAAGAATATTGGAGTGAGTAGCCATTCCTTTCTCCAGGTGATCTCCCCAACTCATGTCTGAACTCATGTCTCCTGCATTACAGGCAAATTCTTTATCATCTGAGCCACCAGGGCACCATGTTGCCAAATTTTTCTTCTTGTATGGAAAAGGCTACACTCATGGAACCACTTGACTTTGTAATTCTGTTTTAATGCTTACTTCTGAATTATAGGAATGTATTTGCTCATTTTAACATTTAATGCATATGCACTATGACCCTGCTGCTATGTTATTACCTGGAGATACTTTCAAAGCATCTATTATTTCACTTAGTTGTGCATGAAAAGCTGCGTGATAGAGTCTTTAAGAGAAACACAAAGAATGAAAATTAAGGATTACTGGATCCTCATTAAATGACATATCCATGCTCAAATAATGATTCAATTTCATTTTTAATTAAAGCTTGTAAACACAGATTTGCTGTGTCGATGTTCATTCTTCTTGGTTCTTTTGTGTCTGTCTTAGCATCACATTTCCAGGTGCCAGCAAGATAACCTGGGAGCAGGGAGGTAAAGCACAACAGAAGGGCACAGCAATTCCCATGGGGTGTATTTATTCCCACTGAGTAAATTCCTATATCAGCAAGTTTGCTTATAAAATTCTCCTTTCTTAGAGGTAAATGGGTAGCCTTCATATACTCACCCCAAATAAGAGTAAGAGAATTCTTTCCTCTTGTCGAAAGGCCAAGTCAAGCAGCTGCTTTCAGATCAGAAACAGTACTTGGTTGTGTCTACAGTAAAATACGTCTGATGAAATAAGGCTGAATCATGAGCAATTTAGCTTAAATAAAAGGAAGACTTTTTTTCAGAAGTGAAAACAATTTATCTAGTCTGCTGGCATTGCTGCTTCAACATCTTTCTTTGTGTGCCTTCTAATTTTCCACGTCTTGAAAGGTAAGGCACTCCCCCACTCACCTTGGTACCTGATCTCCAGGCCCTCGGACCTTCTGGTTATTCTTACTTCCACTGTTTTGTTGACTTCTATGGCTCTCATATCTACTCAGAAATCCCAAACCCCATATAGATGCTTTGTTTTTATCTGTTTAGTTAATCATGGCAAAAAAAAAAAAAAAATGTGTTTCTTTTATGTGTGTATTTCATGGCACATATAATAACAAAACCTCAAAATACAATCTTTAAATTATTATACCTCAATTCTGATTTGAACTACATCTAATATTTGCTTTAGTTCTTTATGTTACTAGTATCTCATTATTTTGGCCTTTCTTTTCTCATTTTTTTTTCTTTCATAATGCTTTATGGTCTATTACCTGAATTACCTTAGGATATTTTCTTCTTCATTCTACAGGGGGTTTTAGCAGCTTTGATACTGATGACTGAGATGCTATTCTCTTTTTATTCTTATGCAATATTTTGAAGATTTTATACTAGCATTTTTTTTTCTGTAGTGCAAAGAAAGATCATTTCACACCTTTTTACCCCCAGTGAACTACTCATGCAACTTGCTTCTGGATGCTGTCTCACAAATTATGATCATGTAGAGTGCAGGTTCTGACCCATTTTCCAGTTTCTAGAACATACAGTCTCACTAACACCCATGCTACCAACACTTCTAGCTCTTTGCCACTTTGGAAAGAGAGGCAATTAAAACCTAAATTCCAGAATTATGCTGTTGCCAAATTTTCTTCTGTTTTCTTTGCTTCTGGATGCTGTCTCACAAATTATGATCATGTAGAGTGCAGGTTCTGACCCATTTTCCAGTTTCTAGAACATACAGTCTCACTAACACCCATGCTACCAACACTTCTAGCTCTTTGCCACTTTGGAAAGAGAGGCAATTAAAACCTAAATTCCAGAATTATGCTGTTGCCAAATTTTCTTCTGTTTTCACTTCGCTAACAAAGATGTACTCTAGTGAATATTTCAAAATTCAACATGTCTCTACTCATAACACCCCTCACGCCATCATCTTTGCCTGTTTTTCTTGAGATGAGATGTCTGGGGAGGAAAAACACCCTAGGTCACCTTATGGTTAAATATACTTTGAGAAAAGGTGATTTTTTTTTTTTTTGATACAGACTGGATTCCTGAATGTAGTCTGTCAAAATGGCATTAAGTGCTGTCCTATGTTTTGACTCAATTCATGTCTATATTCCTTAGTTAGGAGCAGTNACATATTGAATATCTACTATGAGCAATGAATTCTATGAAGCAAAGATTAGCTAAAATTCATTCCTATTCTCATGTAGCAGAATTAAGATTAACTCCCATTCTCAAGTAGAAGTTTATAATCCAGTTGAAGAATAAAATATGTAATAAAAATATTGGTAAGAGTATAAGATAATAAGTGATAAACATCAAATAGATTTAGCTAAGTAAATTGAAATTAAATTGAACTCAATATCTTATTTCAGTGACGAACTTCACAGACATAATATTGGTGGAAGAAGCAAGATGCAATTAATATATACCTGTCTCTTATACACATCTAGATGTGTATAAGAGACAGATGTATATGTGTGTGTATATATATGTATATATGTATCTACATTTATATTCATATTCTTTTTAAGATTCTTTTCCATTATAGGTTATTACAAGATATTGAGTATAGTTCCCTGTGCCATACAGTAGGTCCTCTTTGGTTGTCTATTTTATGTATAGTAATGTGTATATTTTAATCCCAAAGTCTATTTTAAATCTTAGAAAACTCTGAAAGCAATATGCTATACAAATTAGAAAGAGTTTCAACATAGATAGATATTGGTGATCAACAGATGGGAGGTGAGAGTACATTCAGATTTCTGAATTAGGCAACCTGATATATATATATTTTTTTTTGCAACCTGATATATTAAGTTACCATAGACCCACAGATTGACAGTAGAGGTATAAAGCTGTTAATCAAAATGGGAAGAAATAGAATACACAAGTTGTGGGAAATAATTCAGATGCCATCATTTGGTGCTTGAGTTGACTTTGAGATACTTAAATGGAGAAATCCAAGACTTAGGGAAATGGGTCTAATATTTAAGAGATTTGTTGTTGTTGTCTAGTCTTTAAGTTGTTTCCGACTCTTTTTTGACCCCATGGACTGTATAGCCCACCAAGTTCCTCTGTCCATGGGATTTACCAGGCAAGAATACTGGAGTGAGTTGCCATTTCTTTCTCCAGGGAATATTCCTGACCCAGGAGAGGAACCCATGACTCTTGCATTGGCAAGCAGATTCTTTACCACTAAGCTACTAAGGAAGTATTTAGGAGATTAGCTTCAGATTAAATAAATATTTTAAAGTTGGAAAATAAATGAATAAAATAACATTATCTATGAGATGCCTATGGAATTGAAAGTATGTATAAATAGATAACAACATGTTGGAGAAATAGTCAAACTAAACTTTGACTACATCCATAAGTAAGTTGTATAGTTAATTTGATGATAAAATTGTGCAAAAATGGATATACTTAATGGAAATTATCTTGGCTGGCTTTTAAAGGAAAATCAGAAGTCTTAAATGAGCTCAAAATATATTTCGGACAATAACTTTATTTTTACAATAAATTTATGTCCACTATAGATTAATTTGAATTAATGTATCCCATATTATGCTTAAGAATTTCCTGTTTGCTAAATTGTTTCAATAATTTATCTACATGTCCTCCAAAACACATGCAATCCAGAAATACAGTTGCTTCATCTCTGAACCATTAAAATATTATATAGGAGATTTGAAAACATAGTATCTCTAACATGGTTGCCATATTTATTAATAGAGGATTATATTACTGTTGAAATATAAGTAATTATCATTATAATTATTTTTTCATTAGGAAGTTTATTGTAGTTTTTAATAGCACAAGTTCTAAAGTCTTATTTTCTGATTCTCAGTGTAATCTCTTCCAGACTTTATGACCTGTAGTAATTTATACTAACTTCTGAATTTCTCTTTGTTTTATCTGTAATAAAAATATCTCTCTCAGGTTTATCATAGGTTCAAATGAAATAATCTTTGTAAAATACCTATAACATTGTATAGAACACTATCTTAGATTCACACAATATTGTATACCTGAACAACCCTGTAAGAGATCAAAGACTAGATTAAGGACCAGGGAATACGTGACACAAAAGAAGATTTTCCCCTATCGATTTTTAGCACAACAAAGGCAGATTCTATAATGGTAAACAAGGCAGTATTTTAATGTTACAAATTAAAAACAGTATCAAGCTTCAGATTCACAGGACCTGAAGCATCTTCCCTCTACTTCACTTTAGTAAATAAATGTAATGAGGCAGGATAAACTGATGTTATCTGGAATAGAGTCTTAGGTATATGTGGAACCTGACAAAGACAGGTTTCCCTGCTAAGTTAAAATGACTTTTCACTTATAATCTGGGTTTAATAATTCTAAAATTCCAGGGAAAAATTAGTCAATTATTTTCTTAGACCAAGTTCTGCTCATGGTTAAATAGAGTATTTCAGGAAGGCAAATAAAATATAAATTAATTACCAGAAACATATTGAATATCTACTATGAGCAATGAATTCTATGAAGCAAAGATTAGCTAAAATTCATTCCTATTCTCATGTAGCAGAATTAAGATTAACTCCCATTCTCAAGTAGAAGTTTATAATCCAGTTGAAGAATAAAATATGTAATAAAAATATTGGTAAGAGTATAAGATAATAAGTGATAAACATCAAATAGATTTAGCTAAGTAAATTGAAATTAAATTGAACTCAATATCTTATTTCAGTGACGAACTTCACAGACATAATATTGGTGGAAGAAGCAAGATGCAATTAATATATACTACATGATTCTATTATATCAAGATCAAGAACAGAGAGAAGTAATTGTAGTGCTAGAAGTCAGAACAATGGTTGCTACAGGAGAAGATATTGTAAGGATGAAGCATTAGGAAGCCTTCTGGGTTGGTGGTAAGGATGCATCAGTTGATCATGGAAGTGGTTACATAGGTATATATAGATGCCAGACTCAGCTGTACTCTGACGTTTTGTGAACTTTATTAAATTTATAGTAAACTTAAACTAAAAATAAATTTTAAATTTAGAAAGTCAAGATCAAACAAGAGAATTCCACTCCTGCATACATTAATGCCAATTTTCCATAACTCCACTTTGCCATCTTTCCTGTTGACTGGCATCCCTGGACTTGAATGGGCCCATACCTGGATCTCCATCCCATTCTGCTGCATTTATTTGATGGCTCTTTCTGGAAATACTTTGATCCTGTTCATAGTCCTCACTGAGCCAAGCCTCCATGAGCCCATGTACTACTTCCTGTCCATGTTGTCCACCACCGACATTGGCTTATGCATCTCAACACTGGTGACGGTACTGGGAATCTTCTGGGTCAATGCCCGGGAAATCAGCTTCAATGCTTGCTTATCACAGATGTTCTTCATTCACCTCTTTACTTTCATGGAATCTTCGGTGCTCCTGGCTATGGCCTTTGACCGTTTTGTGGCCATTTCTAACCCCCTGAGATATGCTACCATTCTAACGCACACGAGGATTGCACAGATTGGTCTAGCAGTCATCACCAGGGGGACAGTCATTCTGACACCACTAGTCCTGCTTCTTAAACGTCTATCATTCTGCCATAGTCATGTGCTCCATCACTCCTATTGTTTCCACCCTGATGTGATGAAGCTCTCATGTTCAGATACAAAGATCAATAGTGTATTTGGACTAACTGCAATTATCTCTACTGCTGGGTTGGACTCTGTCTTTATCCTGCTTTCCTATGTCTTGATTATTCGCTCGGTTCTCAACATTGCATCCCCAGAGGAGAGGAAGAAGGCCTTCAGCACCTGCATTTCTCATATCACTGCTGTGGCCATATTCTACATCCCTTTGATCAGCTTGTCTTTTGTTCACAGATTTGGAAAACATGCTCCATCTTATGTGCCCACACTCATTGCTAATGTATACTTGCTCATCCCTCCTGTGATGAGTCCCATCATCTATAGTGTAAAAACAAAGCCAATTCAAAAAGCTATGCTCAAACTTTTATGTTTCAAGGGAATTCATTTTTAACAATTCTGCTATCATAAATATCTATTTCAAAGTCAGTGAAGATTTATCACAAACTGGAGTTATCAGTTCAGTTCAGTTCAGTCACTTAGTTTTGTCCGACTCTTTGCAACCCCGTGAATCACAGCACGCCAGGCATCCCTGTCCATCAACAACTCCCGGAGTTCACCCAAACTCATGTGCATCGAGTCAGTGATGCCATCCAGCCATCTCATCCTCTGTCGTCCCCTTCTGATACTGCCCCCAAACCCTCCCAGCATCAGGGTCTTTTCCAATGAGTCAACTGTTTGCGTGAGATGGCCAAAGTATTGGAGTTTCAGCCCCAGCATCAGTCTTTCCAATGAACACCCAGGACTGGTCTCCTTTAGGATGGACTGGTTGGATCTCCTTACAGTCCAAGGGATTCACAAGAGTCTTCTCCAACACCACAGTTCAAAAGCATCAATTCTTCAGCGCTCAGCTTTCTTCACAGTCCAACTCACATCCATACATGACCACTGGAAAAACCATAGACTTGACCAGACAGACCTTTGTTGGCAAAGTAATGTCTCTGCTTTTTAATATGCTATCTAGGTTGGTCATAACTTTTCTTCCAAGGAGTAAGCATCTTTTAATTTCGTGGCTGCAATCACCATCTGCAGTGATTTTGGAGCCCAAAAAAATAAAGTCTGATACTGTTTCCACTGTTTCCCCATTTATTTCCCATGAAGTGATGGGGCCAGATGCCATGATCTTCGTTTTCTGAATATTGAGCTTTAAGCCAACTTTTTCACTCTCTTCTTTCACTTTCATCAAGAGGCTTTTTAGCTCCTCTTCACTTTCTGCCTAAGGGTGGTGTCATCTGCATATCTGAGGTTATTGATATTTCTCCCAGCAATCTTGATTCCAGCTTGTGCTTCTTCCAGCCTAGCGTTTCACATGATGTACTCTGCATAAAACTTAAATAAGCAGGGTGTCAATATACAGCCTTGACGTACTCCTTTTCCTATTTGGAATCAGTCTGTTGCTCCATGTCCAGTTCTAACTGTTGCTTCCTGACCTGCATACAGGTTTCTCAAGAGGCAGGTCAGGTGGTCTGGTATTCCCATCTCTTTCAAAATTTTCCACTAAGCCTATGCAATTTTATAGTCCAGTGGAAATAAATATTATCCAATTCAGTTATCTCCATGATTTAGTTAATGCCATCTAAGGCAATCTTACCTTTACACCACTAAAATATGAATTCAGAATCTCACTATCTCTCAGTTAGCCTAATTTTAAAGATGACTAACCAAATTCCTTTCTCTAATCATATTTTTGCACCAAAACACCCATCATTCACTTTGAAATAATTTTCCAAATAGCTGAATCAATTTGTATTAAAATTTAAAAACAAACCAACAAGCATCTCTTTCATGGTTATTCCTCATACACCAACTAAATGAAGAAGAAATTCCTGTCTGTGATGAATTCCTCAACAATTCTGTTTCAACTTTGCTATAAACTTTAGTCCATCATTTTATCTCTTCACATATTCTGCAATTCTAAGAAAATCAGTCTGCTAAATGCTCCATGAACTTCCAGATATTCAAGCTGGTTTTAGAAAAGGAAGAGGAACCCGAGATCAAATTGCCAACATCTGCTGGGTTATCGAAAAAGCAAGAGAGTTCCAGAAAAACATCTATTTCTGCTTTATTGACTATGCCAAAGCCTTTGNTTACTAGCATGTGAGATGAGTGCAATTGTGTGGTAGTTTGAGCATTCTTTGGCATTGCCTTTCTTTGGAGGTTTGGGTTAAGCACGTGCAAACTATTATATATAGAGTGGATAAACAGCAAGGTCTTCCTATATGGCACAGGGAACTAATATTCAATGCCCCATTATAAACCGGAACGGAAAAGAATCTGAAAAAAGACTGTGTATATTGTGTATATGTATAACTGAATCACTTTGCTAGACAGCTGAAATGTACACAACATTGTAAATCAACTTTGCTTCAATAAAATAAAATTTTCTTAAAAAGAAAGACTGTTCGCAGTAGCATATAACAAAGATGTTGCAGATCCAACAAGATCTGAGCACATAGATATGTTGAATCGTGAGTTTGTCTCTTTATTAAGAATTCTTCCGTTTTGCCTCCCCAGCAAATGATGCGGTCGTCCGTCTTCCACATGTTCATCCTGAGCATGGTGACCGTGGACGTGATCGTGGCCGCCAGCAACTATCACAAAGGAGAAAGCTTCAAGAGGCAGTATGACGAGTTCTACCTGGCAGAGGTAAGCGGCTCACGGGCACAGATCACTTTTCAAAGCACCCAAGAACCTCGGCTCGTGACAGCAGCTTTTAGAAACATGAAAGTTCATGTCAGCTCAGTCATCATTTGACTTCAACCAAAGCTGATTCAGGGCTTCCCGGATAGCTCAGTGGGTATAGAATCTGCTTGTAGTGCAGGAGATGCGGGTTTGATCCCTGGGTTGGGAAGATCTCCTGGAGGAGGGCATGGAAACCCACTCCAGTTGCCTGGAGAATCCCATGGACAGAGGAGTCTGGCAAGCTACAGTCCATGGGGTTGCAAAGACTGAGACTCGACTGAAGCGACTGCACATGCACAGAGCTGATTCATTGTCTACTGGCGAGGTGTTTCCCTTGGTCCCTGTGTTGCCTGATTTGTTTCCTGGCCCCTAGGCCCGAGTGATCTTCCCCACATTGGATGTCACATGTGTGAGTCACGTTGCCAAGGCAACATTTGCCCCGGGTGTTACCCTTGCCATCTAGGTGTTTCTCTACCCACCTCTTTGTTTTCTTTCCATTGTCACATTATGTGTCTATTTCCTCCAAAGTGTAGGCAAGCACAGATTCAAAATATCGTGGATTAACTCAGCTCAACAGTTCCAAGGACTAGATTGGAGGAAAATAGATTTCTTTTCTGAAAATCTGAGGTGTTACAGCCTGCACTAAAGATGTAGTCAGAAATAGGTAGGTTTTAGAACTAACACCCAAAAAAGGTGTCCTTTTCATTATAGGGGACTGGAATGCAAAAGTAGGAAGTCATGAACTGAACTAAAGAAAGACTCATAGGTTGGGCCTGTATTAGTTGATTTGGGGGAGGGCTTAAGGAAGGTGTTAGTGGTAAAGAATCCACCCACCTTTTTCTTGTAGGAGATGCAAGAGATACGGGTTCAATCCCTGGGTCAGGAAGATCCCCTGGAGGAGGAAATGGCAACCCACTCCTACCGGGGTCCAGCCCCGGTTGGATCCAGGGTATCCTCAGGGGGACAGCATCAGTGACCTAGACGAATAATTTATTTAGACATATAGAAAGAGATAAAGAAAGAATTAGGAAAATATAGAAGAGAAAGAGGCTGATACTCCTTGGTTTACGCAGAAAGCCAATAAAGCCTCAGACAAGAGACTTTCTCTGTTCACGTAGGCCACAGGCGCCCACTTGAATAGCGGAGGATGCCCCGCCTTGGGCTCCCTCTCGAGTGGGTCTTAGAAGCCCAGGCAGGAAAGTGAACTCAGAGGGTCTCTACACCCCAGGGAGTCAGCCTGAAAAGAAGATAAAGAAAGAAAGACAGACACGGGGAGACCAAGCTTCAGTAAGCGAGGCCCAAACTTTATTTTCCAGGAAAGCTTATATACCTTGAGTTGAAGAAGAGAAAGAGGCTGATACTCCTTGGTTTACGCAGAAAGCCAATAAAGCCTCAGACAAGAGACTTTCTCTGTTCACGTAGGCCACAGGCGCCCACTTGAATAGCGGAGGATGCCCCGCCTTGGGCTCCCTCTCGAGTGGGTCTTAGAAGCCCAGGCAGGAAAGTGAACTCAGAGGGTCTCTACACCCCAGGGAGTCAGCCTGAAAAGAAGATAAAGAAAGAAAGACAGACACGGGGAGACCAAGCTTCAGTAAGCGAGGCCCAAACTTTATTTTCCAGGAAAGCTTATATACCTTGAGTTGTATGTTGAAAATAATGGAAGACGCATAGTCATGCAGGGTCAGCAGTCCTGACCTTTATTGGGACCAGGCGTTCTCCCTGCATTCCTTCCGATATACAAAGATCTAGGGTGATTTACATCATCTGGCCAGTGGGCCTGCTAACATCTTATGACCCTTTCTGATAATGATTAGTCAGTCAGGAAACTCATTTTCTCCAAAGGTGATATTTCTAAAGTCAGGCGCCACCCTCCAAAAGCACTAGATAAGGTTGCATTCCTATAGGGTAAAGGTGAAGTGGGCTACAGTATGGGAAGAATTTATTAACTCAAGGTCTAATATGGTTAAATCAAAGGACATTGTTGACAAGCTTTAGAGAAAGGTGGTCGGGGAGAGCCCCCCATTAACGTCAGAGGTGTTGGTGAGAGGCATGATATAGTAAAACAGATAGATTCTGGTTTGGGGGTAGATGCTCAAGAGGGTTCAGGGGGATCCCTCGAGGTCTGATCTCGCCTTTGCCCGTCAGGTCTCTTCCTCGTGACCTTTGCCATAGGTGGGATCTCCTGTGCTGGCTCCCGGCACACTCTAGTACTCTTGCCTGGGAAATCCCATGGGCAGAAGAGCCTGGCAGGTTACAGTCCATGGAGTCACAAAGAGTCAAACATGACTGAGCACACACTAGCTAGCTAGCTTAAGGAAGAAGAGCTTTGCTCAGGACTAAATGCTGTCAGGCTGCTGCTGCTGCTGCTAAGTCGTTTCAGTTGTGTCCGACTCTGTGCAAGCCCACAGACTGCAGCCCAATGACTCTGTGTGACCCCACAGACGACAGCCCACCAGGCTCCCCTGTCCCTGGGATTCTCCAGGCAAGAACACTGGAGTGGGTTGCCATTTCCTTCTTCAATGCGTGGAAGTGAAGTCGCTCAGTCGAGTCCAACTCCTATCGACCCCATGGACTTCAGCCTACCAGGCTCCCCTGTCCATGGGATTCTCCAGGCAAGAGTACTGGAGTGGGTTGCCACTGCCTTCTCCATGCTGTCAGGAAGTGAGCATAATTCTATGATTGGACATCTTAGTAAATTTACCTTATCCACAGAGAGGCCAAAACTGTAACTAGTAGAGCAGCAGCAATCATTAACAACTGGGAGTTGGTTATTTTGTGGCTGGGACAACATTCTTGTTTCATCTGTGTTTGCACATGACAGTGGAGTACTGTTTCTTGCTTGCTCTACCATGGACACAGAGCAGCTCTGTCTGATATTGATGTTCTGTGCAACTAAGTATCTTCCAACAGAAGAACACCAAGTCTAAGCAGTACTGTCAGGCCAGTTTCTAACAACATCAAGCCCTTGGTTACATGCCGGCCTCAAGCTGTCATGGCCATTTTTCTCCTTCTCACTCCTAAAAACATGTAACAACTTACATAAACATATTTCAACTAAAAATTTATTCAAGAATTGCTTAATGAATCACAGAGACTGAATTAGTGGATACAGTCTAAGTACAAAATAGAGTAAAAACAGTTTACAATTTCGAAATTAAGTTATAAGGAAGATCAACCTAAGGAAATTTAAATTGGATTCTTCATTCTTCCTTCACTCTACAATGTAAGATCGTTCACACTTTTCCCAAGATATTACCAGTTTTTCTCCCCAGTAGCTGTATTTATAGTATGTAGATGATAAACAGTTTTCAGAAAATCAGGTTAAGTGGAAGACATGAATTTGAAACCAAGTCTATCCCTAATTGACTCTATGTGATTGACCTCAATGAGTTCCTTAACTTCTCTGTCCCTCTGTTTCCTCACCTGTAAAGTGGAACTACCTACTCCTGGAGTTGCTATGAAGAAAAAATGAAATGATTCAGTACATACAAACTGTATGGTACCTTTGACACACAGAAATCAATAACCAGAGACTTCCCTGGTGGTCCAGTGACAGAGAATCCGCCCTGCAACGCATGGGGACGTGGGTTTCACCCCTGGTTGAGGAACTAAGATACCACATGCTGTGAAGCAACTAAGCCTGCATAGTGCAACTACTGAACCCACGTGCTCCAGAGCCTGTATGCCACAACTGGAGAGAGTCCAGGCACCCCAACAAAAGATTTCACATGACTCTAATAAAAGATTCTGCATGCCACAATTAAGACCCGACACAGCCTAATTAATGAAAATAAATCAATAAATCACAACTGTTTTATTAATTCTCATTGTATCTTCATAGCCTTTGTACACATGTATCAGTACTCATCCAAAGTATACTGGGATTCATACCACCAACAAAGGATATTTATTTATCATAATTCAAATCAATATCTTTAAATTTTAAACATAGGCCCTTCATGCTTATTATATAGATAGTAATACAAGCTGACCAAAAACATATTCATTCTGAAAAACCTGAGTCAATCCAAAAAACAGAGAAACCAGAAAAACTGAGTATGCCTGACACCTTCTCCCAATCTCAAAACCACAAAGGGAAGGGGAAATATTGCTCCTATCCTTTCTCTTTCTGATGAAGTGCAAATTTCCACACTTTTATAGAAGTATTAGGAAGGGAAAGTAACTCCCACCCCAAAGGAGGACATTGTTCTAGATGCTAGGGGAATGAAAGTGTACTATATAATCCTTGCCCTCAAATTTGGGGACATTATGTCTCCTGCCACACTGGCTCACAGTCTAGCCAGACTAGGGTTGATGTGAGGTACCCATCCATAAAGGATCTAATAGTGGTATCAAGAAAACAATCTGAATACGTCTGGAATTCAGAGCAGAGTCCATGTTAGTAAAAAAGGGTTAGTAGTTTTTAAAATTATTTTTAAAGCTATAAAAGAAGAGGTTGTTAGGAAAAAAGAGACCCTAGTGCAAGAGAACAGAATAGCAAAGAGTGACTATATATGGGTGTAGAGTGCAGGAGGGAGCCTATGAAAAAGCCTTAGGAGATAAAAGGAGTTCTGAGCTGAACCAAGACAATGTTTTTCATTTCCTATCCACGTGAAGATCTTTCCAGGTGCTAAATCTTTTTCTCCTGGCAGATGACATCCACATGAATAACTTCCAAGGGCTTATCTAAACTTTGACAAATCTCTCTAAATATTGCTAAGAAGTAAATACCACATTACTGGAAAGAGAAAGGAAACTGAGGGTTAGGATAGAGAGAGCACACAAATTTATAAAGGCACGACTAAGTCTGTTAGTAAATAAATAAATAAAGTGCAAGGGAGGAAATAAAAAATAAAAAATTAATAAATAAATAAATAAGAGACATTTCTTTGCCAACAAAGGTCCATCTAGTCAAGGCCATGGTTTTTCCAGTAGTCATATATGGATGTGAGAGCTGGACTTGAAAGAAAGCTGAGTGCCAAAGAATTGATTCTTTTGAACTGTGGTGTTGGAGAAGACTCTTGAGAGTCTCTTGGACTGCAAGGAAATCCAACCGGTTCATCTTAAAGAAAATCAGTCCTGAATATTCATTGGAAGAAATGATGCTGAAGCTAAAACCCCAATACTTTAGCCACCTCATGCCAAGAGCTGACTCATCTGAAAAGACCCTGCTGCTGGGAAAGATTGAAGGCAGGAGGAGAAGGGGAGGACAGAGGATGAGATGATTGGATGGCATCACTGACTCAATGGACATGAGTTTGTGTACACTCTGGGAGTTGGCAATGGACAGGGATGCCTGGCGTGCTGTAATCCATGGGGTCGCAAAGATTCGGACACAACTAAGCAACTAAACTGAACTGAACTGATACCTGTATGTACTAACAGTGAAAGTGAAAGTGCCTGACTCTTTGCGACCCCATGGACTATACAGTCCCTCGAAATCTCCAGGCAAGAATACTGGTGTTGGTAGCTTTTTCCTTCTCCAGAGATCTTGCCAACCCAGGGATCAAACCCACATCTCCTGCATTGCAGATGGATTCTTTACTACCTGGCCACAAGGGAAGCCCACGAATACTGGTGTGTGTAGCCTATACCCTCGCCAGCAGATCTTCCCAACCCAGGAATGGAACCAGGGTCTCCTGCACTGCAGGCGTATTCTTCACCAACTGAGCTATCAAGGAAGCCCTAATTAATTTAAAATTACTTTCTCATTGTTACTTTAATCTATCCTTAAACCTGGACTCAGTGGCTATATAGATTTTCTATATCAAAGCACAGTAATACTTTATGAAATATTATTTTATGGGAATAGAATTCAAGTTCTTTTAATAGGCTCAGATGGTAAAGCGTCTGTCTACAATGCAGGAGACCCAGGTTCAATCCCTGGGTTGGGAAGATCCCCTGGAGAAGGAAATGGAAATCCACTCCAGGGCTATTGCCTGGAAAATCCCATGGACAGAAGAGCCTAGTAGGCTACAGTCCATAGGGTCGCAAAGAGTCAGACACGACTGAGCCACTTCACTTCACTTCACTTCACTTCACTTCACTTCAATATGTTGATACATTTATTATTTTCATTTGCTTGAGGATTTACAAAATGTTGCTTGTAAAAAAAAAATGTAGCCCAGTGCCTCACATATAATAAATGTCAGAATTTTATATTATCTTTGCCATAGCCATCATTTTATGTGCTTGTTCCTAAGAACACATATTTAATCACTCTATTTTTTTTATAATTTTTTGATTAAACCTGCCTATAGTGTCTGAGAAGTGGAATTATCATCCCTAATATTCTAGTAGTTATTTTAATTTTTATTGTTTTTAGATCACGATAACATTGACTCGAGTTCAGTTATCCTAAACAAAAATTCTTACAAAACTTAGGAATATTTTGTATTCAATTAACAGGAAATCTAAACGGCTTAAAACAGACCAGTATCATTGATTAATTTTACTCAGATGTAATGGAATAGGTCTTGATCCTGACTCAGCATGACAGAGAAGCACCAGTGATGTTACCTAAACAAATGGTGTTAGCAAAATCTAGTCTCTTTCTCTTTGCTTGTATTCTGGTTCATCTATATGGTTCAATTATATGAAAAACTTTCATTTCTTTTCTGTGGAATAAAACTGAATAACATGATATAATGGAACTAAACTGAATAATTAGAATGTGAGAAAAAGGGGAAATAGAGAGAGAGAGAGAGTGTTATCTACATTGTATTACACCTGAAAATGTTATTGAGATTTCCAAAGCCATTCTGATTCTGATCTGGTATATGAACCTAATTTTTTCTACTTTATGGAACTTATTAATGACTTCTGTCTGTTTCTAGTTTTACAAAATTTCATCATAACCTATTGATCTTTCTTTGCAAATTGTCATGTGACTCAACAGGTCCTTTCAATTTGGAAAGTCATAGCCTTCAATTACCAAATAATTTTTTGAATTATTCCTCTGGTGGCTGCCTTATTTTGATTTTTCTCTATTATTCAGATCTCACTTCTTCTGGAATGGTCCTCTAATTTTCTTACTTTTTCTATTTTCCCCATTTTTCTTGTTTTATTGTTTGCTCTATTTTGAGGGAGAATATATAAATGCATCCATATGTGTATATATACTATTTTATTTTACCTGTTTTATAAGGATTAACATCTTGGTTTCAACTACATTCACTCTGAGTTAGATCATGCATGCTTTTGTATGTGTAACCTCAACTATTTTGTAGAAAATTATATAAAAATATTATTATTATTAAACCATTGTAGCTTCTGTATATCATACAAACTATTTTATTTTCTAACTCAGGAGCTAATATTGAAAAAGAAAGCAAGCATCACTCAACATATAAAGAGTTTTGCCCTAAATGATACTGTTATGCCTTATTATGTCACCTCCCTTAAATAAAGAAGCACAAGAAGCATTAAATTTCAAAATTCAAGGACTAGTTAAATTTTATGTCAAATGTACAAAATATCAGAAATGTACCAATATTCATAATCTGGCCAAGAGAATTTTCAAGCATTGAAATCCATGCTTCTTTGAGAAAGAAAACTTGAAAGATAATTTTGGATGAAATACCACTGGGCCAGAAGGAACCAATGGAACTGGACATGGAACAACAGACTGGTTCCAAATAGGAAAAGGAGTACGTCAAGGCTGTATATTGTCACCCTGCTTATTTAACTTATATGTAGAGCACATCATGAGAAATGCTGGACTGGAAGAAACACAAGCTGGAATCAAGATTGCTGGGAGAAATATCAATAACCTCAGATGTGCAGATGACACCACCACCCTTATGGCAGAAAGTGAAGAGGAGCTAAAAAGCCTCTTGATGAAAGTGAAAGAAGAGAGTGAAAAAGTTGGCTTAAAGCTCAACATTCAGAAAACGAAGATCATGGCATCTGGTCCCATCACTTCATGGGAAATAGATGGGGAAACAGTGTCAGATTTTATTTTGGAGGGCTCCAAAATCACTGCAGATGGTGACTGCAGCCATGAAATTAAAAGATACTTACTCCTTGGAAGAAAAGTTATGACCAACCTAGTTAGCATGTTCAAAAGCAGAGACANGGGCTCCAAAATCACTGCAGATGGTGATTGCAGCCATGAAATTAAAAGACGCTTATTCCTTGGAAGGAAAGTTATGACCAACCTAAATAGCATATTCAAAAGCAGAGACATTACTTTGCCAACAAAGGTCTGTCTAGTCAAGACTATGGTTTTTCCAGTGCTCATGTATGGATAAGAGAGTTGGGCTGTGAGGAAAGCTGAGCGCCAAAGAATTGATGCTTTTGAACTGTGGTGTTAGAGAAGACTCTTGAGAGTCCCTTGGGCTGCAAGGAGATCCAACCAGTCCATTCTGAAGATCAGCCCTGGGATTTCTTTGGAAGGAATGATGCTAAAGCTGAAACTCTGGTACTTTGGCCACTTCATGAGAAGAGTTGACTCATTGGAAAAGACTCTGATGCTGGAAGCGATTGGGGGCAGGAGGAGAAGGGGACAACAGAGGATGAGATGGCTGGATGGCATCACTGACTTGATGGACTTGATTCTGAGTGAACTCCAGGAATTGGTGATGGACAGGGAGGCCTGGCGTGCTGCGATTCATGGGGTCACAAAGAGTCGGCCACAACTGAGCGACTGAAATGAACTGAAGTGAAATGCTCCATCATGTACATGCAATTTTCCTAATGTTTGACTGTTTACTGTTTGTTTGATGTTTACTGTTGACTCCACTTCAATCCTGACAACTCCAACTCCAACTTGAAACTCTACTGATATCTCAAGGCTCCTCTTTAAATATCTTCTTCATTAAGTTTTTCTTGATTATTTCGGTGACATCTGATCTCTCCTTCCCGTAATTTACCTTTTAAGTGCTTTATCTATATACTTTCTGCCTTTAAATGTTTTGACTATACATTTGTATAGTCACTTCTTCGCAGATGATGATAAGACAGTGACATACTACGCCATCTGAGATATCACCAGCTCAGAGTTTTGCAGCCACAAAAGTAGAACAAATAAAACTAAGGACATGGCCATCCCAAATTACATTCTTATTCTTTTTCCAGTAGTAACATGCACCGAGTATCTCTAATAAAACAGACCTTAGGTTGGATATTGAGACTATAAATGTAAACAAGATTAGCTTCTTACTTTAAGTGAGCTATTGCTTAGTAAGGAATATAATTTGCAAAGATGTAGTTGCATTAAATTGCTTTTATAGATGTTCCTGCTTTCCAGGAGACTAAGTAACAGACATAAACATTGACTAATTCAATTTACAAAGAACTTTAAATAGCAATTCTACTTTATTGTAACCATGGTATGAAATCATAAACCATGATACAGAAGTCGATAGGAACAAGCAAAACAAAAATGATAGGAGCAAGTTAAAATGAGAAGCAATAATGTGGCATATTAATTGAATTAATAATTCAATGGGAATGTTGTATCCACTATAAACTGACATTCAAATTTTAAAGAAAATACCTCTTGCCTATAATATATTACCCAAAGGCCTGTCCATAGGATTGTAATACAGGCTAGATACATATTGATGGATGGGCATCTTATTATAAATACAGATCCCTGGTTCATCCATACAGTGGTTGCTAAGAGCTATCAAGCTACAAAAGACATTGACGAACCTTAAATGGATACTATAAAGTGAAAGTAATCAATCTGAAAAGGCTACGTATTATATAATTCCAACTATATGACATTTTGGCAAAAGGTAAAACCATGGAGACAAGAACTTATGGAGAGGGAAGGATGAATAGATGGAGCAGAGAGAACTTTTAGGGCAATTAAATACTATGATGGTGAATACATGTCATTATACATTTGTCAAAATATGTACCATGAACCACACCAAGAATGAATCCTAATGTAAACTATGAACACTGAATGATAATGGTATGTCAGTGTTGGTTTATTGATTGCAACAAATATATCACTTTGGCGAGGGATGTTGATGGTGGGGGAGGCTGTGCATGTGTTGGACTGTATGTGCATGTGTTTAATCCGTCCATGGGATTTTCCAGGCAAGAGTACTGGAGTGGGGTGCCATCGCCTTCTCCGGGGATGTATATGGTGTTGTGTAATTTCCACTTAATTTTTAAAACTAATTGTTGAAACTTAGTTTTAGCTGTGCTGGATCTTCGCAGCTGGGTGGGCTTTGCTCTAGTTGGAGCAGGCAGGGGCTACTCTCTGGTGTGCTGCGTGGGCTTCTCACTGTGGTGGCTTCCCTTGTTGAGCGGCACAGTCTCCAAACGGCGTGGCCTTCAGTAGTCGTGGTTCGTGGGCTCCAGAGCACAGACTCAGTAGTTGTGGTGGAGTAGTTGTGGTGGATGGGCTTAGTGCTCCGCAGCATGTGGGCTCTTCCCGGACCACAGATGGAACCCGCATCTCCTGCATTGGTGGGCGGATTCTTTACAACTGAGCCGCCATGGAGGTCCTTCACTTAATTTTGATATGAAACTACAACTGCTCTAAAATAATCAAAATCTAGGGATTTCTCTGGCTCCAGTGGTTAAGACTTTGCCTTCCAATGCAGGGGATCTGTGTTTGATCCCTGGTCAGGGAGCTAAGCTGCACCTGCCTCATGGACAGAAAACTAAAAACATAAAACAGAAGCAATGTTGCAACAAATTCAATAAAGACTTCAAAAAAATTTTTTTTAATGTACAAAAATTCACCCTCCTTCAAACCCCCTCCAGAATATATTATTCTACCAGTTCTGGCTTAAGAATCTATATCTATAATAAGATTCCTCAGGTACATCTAAAAGTCAGCCAGTTTGGGGAGCCACTGAGATAGAACAGGATACAAGGTGTTGTACAATATCTGTGGTATGTTCGTTATCTCCTGTGAAGGAAAATTTAAATCTTCCTCTGTGTGAAATGTGTGCTAAGTGATAAGTCGCTTAAGTCATGTCTAACTCTGTGCAACGCTGTAGACTGTAGCCAACCAGGCTCCTCCGTCCTTGGGATTCTCCAGGCAAGAATACTGAAGCAGGTTGCCATGCCCTCCTCCAGAGGATCATCTGACTCAGGAATCAAACCCGAGTCTCCTGAGTACCCTGCATTCCAGGCTGATTCTTTACCACGGAGCCACTGGGGAAGCCCTGTCTGTGGAATAACCAGATCTAAAATCCTAGTATAGGAGGAGGATAATTTTTCTTCTCCAAAGTATGCATGGAAACTCTGCAGACTTCTCATATTAATTCGATATTTATATTTTCCTGTTATATAATTTCAATATGAACCATCATAAGTCAAAAAGAAAACAGCCTCAGCAATCGTAGTACACTAAACATTGTGGGAGAGCATGCCGATTTAGGCATGCAGAGTGAATCTGAAGAACAAAGGCAGCAAAACAAGCAAATACAACTGGCCAGAGAGATCCCTTAGGAACAGGGTTTTCTGATGGGTAAATGAGTCTCCCGAGAATGGGCTCTTCATAGAGAACCTCTACTCTGGGAACTGAAGGAGATCACATAGCCCTGTCTCTTCCTCACCCTCTTCACTTGATGTAAGTACAAGGGCATCAGAGAGACATGGATGTGTATTAGTGTTGGAAGGTTTATGTGGACTCATTTTGCTGTAAGAGATTTGGCTTCTTCAGGGGAAGTACTTTTAAGAGGAAATTATAATAGCCATGCAAACAAAAGATGTTGTAGAATTGCCTTTGATTTAAGAATTGATCATAAGATGTGCTCCTGAAACTATCACAACATTGCTAATTGGCTATATTCCATTACCTGAAAACAATAAAATAGCATTTTATTGTTTCCAGTGCAGCTTAGAAATAAAGAACAGATATTCTTTCCAATGTACTGAATCTCCATTCTGAAAAATTTGTAAACAATGAAATTCTGAAAATCAAAAAGTAATCCAGGTTATGTAGTCAATTAGAACACTGACTAGGAGTCCTTAGAAAAGATATTTAAAATATATTACTCATGGTACTGAATATGGAGAATTCAAATAGCCCAAAGAGCTGAATTTCAGTCATCAATATATAATTCTGCCATGAAAAGTGAGATTTGATTTCTTTAAGTGAAAATATTGACTATGGGATAAATGGGGTCATATGCTCTAATCCTAGTATTGAACTTCAAAGAGATAAATAATTTATCCAAAACTAATAGTGATTTATTAGTAGTAGAGCATGAAAGTTTCATTAGTATCTTCCTTGTAACAATATTGTTCCATTCAGAATAATACTCTTTAGGAGATCAAGATATTCAAGTCAGACTGATATCAAAGAGATGCATTTGAAGTCACTTAACTTAGGTTAAATATGCCAACAGTGACTATGAAAATGAATAGGACTAATTTTTAGTATTTTAGCTCAAATCTATGATTCCAGCAGGTCTCATTAGACAATGTTAATCTTACCAGTCATCTTAATAATTTAGCATGTGAGCAAATAATGGTTTTTCATCTCCCTTGAATGTTGATAAGGAAATAAATTTTAAGAAGAACAATAGAAATCAGAACACATACCAAAAAATCTATAAAAGCACCAAGTGTTTGAAATGCTAATGTCTATGCATTTACACAATTATTTAGAGACAAAGAAAAATGACAGCATATGGCTGTTGAAGAAAAAAATCACATGAATACTTGACATTTTAATAATCCACATGTATATGTAACATAAAATTTTATGCATTTAATGTTATTCTACCAATTTTACCACCATCAAGAAGCATTGGTATGTACCATGGTGGACTTTAATGAATTTTGAATATACCAAGATGGAATTCAAAGCCTAGCTTTTCCACTGTATGAAATATTACAAAATTTATTTCTCTAATTTTTACTTCCCTGGATGAAAAGCCTGAGCCTTAAAAACTATATGATTTTCAAATTAAATAAGAGTCTTCACTTAAAAAGTTAAATAACAGGTCTGGCATACTGTGGAATTCTATGAATGACAGGTCTTAACTTCCTTTCAAAATAACTCTAACTATTAACATCTCCAGTTTACCAATGTTATCAAGAATATTCTGTCCTCTGATTTCAAAATTTGTGTATATTAATTTTTCATGATGCCAGAAAACTGAGTGAGAAATTGATTTAATTTTACTTAATATACCTTTCCATTAAATAATTATAAAATTAATAGAACATTAATCATTTTATGTCATGGCAATAGCCATTCCATAATCAATAAAATATGCACTTGAATTTTTCTATATGTGGAGCCCTTTTAGAATTTCTCCTATATTTAAGATACTAAGTAGTGTCCATAACCATATACCAGTGAAGTCTTTTTAAACTGCAACTGCATAGAATAAGAAAACAATCACAGAGATGACTAATTCAATCACCTCAATATATTAACATCAAATGACAAGACCAAAGATATGGCTATTCTGAACAAAAACTGAGCAGCCTCAGATGTAAGATATGTTAGGATCTCAGTAGCCTATAAGAACAGGAATAAAATTTGAGGCTAGATAGCAATAATAGCTGGGGATTAAAAATAAAAGTAGTCACAAGAGGTACCTCAAACTAAGATTTGGAGCCAAAAATGTTTCAATCACTAAGGAAGTAAAATCATGTAGGCATAGCACAGCTATAGGAATATATTCTCCAAATTAAGTGGTTTGAGGATCATGTTTCCAACATTCATGAGTGACCAATGGAATTCCAGTCAATGACTAGGACTATGAGGAAGTCATCCAATCTTCAAGAGGCAAGAGAAGAAAATTAAGATTATATACAGCACCACCAAATTGACTTAGTGAGGATCTTAGCAAGAGTTTGCAGTACATAAGGGGACTCAGTTCAGTTCAGTCACTCAGTCATGTCCGACTCTTTGTGACCCCGTGAATTGCAGCACGCCAGGCCTCCCTGTCCATCACCAACTCCTGGAGTTTACCCAACCTCATGTCCACCGAGTCAGTGATGCCATCCAGACATCTCATTCTTTGTCATCCCCTTCTCCTCCTGTCCCCAATTCCTCCCAACATCAGAGTCTTTTCCAATGAGTCAACTCTTCGCATGAGGTGTCCAAAGTATTGGAGTTTCATTCAGCTTTAGCATCAGTCCTTCCAATGAACACCCAGGACTGATCTCCTTTAGAATGGACTAGTTGGATCTCCTTGCAGTCCAAGAGACTCACAAGAGTTTTCTCCAACACCACAGTTCAAAAGCATCAATTTTGGGGCACTCAGCTTTCTTCACAGTCCAACTTTCACATCCATACATGACCACTGGAAAAACCATAGCCTTGACTAGACGGACCTTTGTTGGCAAAGTAATGTCTCTGATTTTGAATATGCTATCTCGGTTGGTCATAACTTTCTTTCCAAAGAGTAAGCTTCTTTTAATTTCATGGCTGCAATCACCATGTGAAGTCATTTTGGAGCCCAAAAAAATAAAGGCTGACACTGTTTCCACTTTTTGCCCATCTATTTCCCATGAAGTGATGGGACCAGATGCCATGATCTTCATTTTCTGAATGTTGAGCTGTAAGCCAACATTTTTACTCTCCTCTTTCATTTTCATCAAGAGGCTTTTGAGTTCCTCTTCACTTTCTGCCATAAGGGTGGCATCATCTGCATATCTGAGGTTATTGATTTTTCTCCCAGCAATCTTGATTCCAACTTGTGCTTCTTCCAGCCCCACGTTTCTCATGATGTACTCTGCATAGAAGTTAAATAAGCAGGGTGACAATATACATCCTTGATGTACTCCTTTTTCTATTTGGAACAAGTCTGTTTTTCCATGTCCAGTTCTAACTGTTGCTTCCTGGCCTGCATATAGGTTTCTATGGCTGGTACCCCAATGTTCATTGCAGCACTATTTACAATAGCTAAGACATGGAAGCAACCTAGATGTCCATCGACAGATGCATGTATAAGCCATGACATATGTGTGTGTGTGTCTGTGTGTGTGTGTGTGTGTATATATATATATAATGGATTATTACTCAGCCATAAAAAGGAATGCATCTGAGTCAGTGCTAATGAGGTGGATGAATCTAGAACCTATTATACAGAGTGAAGTAAGTCAGAAAGAAAAAAATAAATATTGTATATTAACACATATACATGCAATCTAGAAAGATGATACTGATGAACCTATTTGCAGGGCAGCAATGGAGATGCAGACATAGAGAATAGACTTGTAGACATGGTGCAGAAGGAGAGGGCGGGACAAATGGAGAGTATCATGGAAATATATAGATTACCATATATAAAATAGATAGCCATTGGGAATTTGCTGTGTGAGCCAGGGAACTCAAACTGGGGCTCTGTGACAATGTGAGATAGGGTGGGAGGTGAGAGGGGGGTTCAAGAGGGAGGGGAAATTTTATGACCAACCTAGATAGCATGTTGAAAAGCAGAGACATTNATCAAGAGGCTTTTGAGTTCCTCTTCACTTTCTGCCATAAGGGTGGCATCATCTGCATATCTGAGGTTATTGATTTTTCTCCCAGCAATCTTGATTCCAACTTGTGCTTCTTCCAGCCCCACGTTTCTCATGATGTACTCTGCATAGAAGTTAAATAAGCAGGGTGACAATATACATCCTTGATGTACTCCTTTTTCTATTTGGAACAAGTCTGTTTTTCCATGTCCAGTTCTAACTGTTGCTTCCTGGCCTATATAGGTTTCTCAAGAGGCAGGTCAGGTGGTCTGATATTCCCATCTCTTTTAGAATTTTCCACAGTGTAAAGTGATCCACACAGTCAAAGGCTTTGGCATAAGGGGACTAGATCAGAGTTAAGTCAATATGAGAAAGGAAAGAAAAAAAAAATTCAGGACATAACTTACATAACAAAAAAATCTACTGATGGAACTGGAAGTTCAAATATGTTATTTACTTTGAGGAAGCCAGGCTCTGTAAGGGTATTGTTCTGAGACTGTAGGCAAGTAAAGGGTGGCAATAATTGCAACAAGACTAGGCTGAAGAGGGAGTATATAATACCTGATATCTTCACACTTTACTCTTAACCCTGAAATTTAATACAGTTGCCTCTTAAAGGAGATTATTTACTTTGAGGAAGCCAGGCTCTGTAAGGGTATTGTTCTGAGACTGTAGGCAAGTAAAGGGTGGCAATAATTGCAACAAGACTAGGCTGAAGAGGGAGTATATAATACCTGATATCTTCACACTTTACTCTTAACCCTGAAATTTAATACAGTTGCCTCTTAAAGGAGTAATTGATAAAGGTAGTATCACAGAAAATTATCTTCACCAGTTATGTTTCAATACAACTACAATGGCAACAGACATAAAAGGAAAAAAATCAAGATCAGAAATGTAACCCTAGATTAGAAATGACCCAAACAAGTCAGGGGTAAGATCCATTGACCAAGAAATAATAAATAGGATATTTCAACATGTATAAAATTATTTCCTTAAAAAATTGCTTCCTAGAAAGACTATATATTTTTTAATGTATGATAAAGTTCCACAATAATGCACTAGAATTAATACAAATATTCTAGCATATGATGTATTTTTATTAAGTAATACATCTTTCTTTTATAACCTATTATTACTTTGAGGTCTCCATTAACTTCTTGGTATTTTCAGATTATCTTGATACAATTCTCCCTTATGTGGGGAGTACAAAGAAAGGGGGAAAAAACGTTTAGGATCAAAGTGGAAGATGACAAAAAGTACTCATGAGAAATTATTAAAATTGCCCTCTTCTCTATTACAAGTGAGGAGACAAGAATTATAGAGAAGTTCAGTACAGCAAAGAAAGTGTAAAGACTAAGGAACAAAAAAGTGGAGATAAGGTCCTAAGGAAAATCTCCAAATTGATTTATCTAACTGCAGTTAAATAAATAAATTTAAATTTTTAAAAAATTATAATGAATTTACTGAATGATGTTTTCTTCTTTTTTATTTTCATTTTTATTGTATTTTACTTTACAGTATTGTATTGGTTTTGCCATACATTGACATGAATCCACCACGGGTGTACATGAGTTCCCAATCCTGAATCNAGTTCAGTACAGCAAAGAAAGTGTAAAGACTAAGGAACAAAAAAGTGGAGATAAGGTCCTAAGGAAAATCTCCAAATTGATTTATCTAACTGCAGTTAAATAAATAAATTTAAATTTTTAAAAAATTATAATGAATTTACTGAATGATGTTTTCTTCTTTTTTATTTTCATTTTTATTGTATTTTACTTTACAGTATTGTATTGGTTTTGCCATACATTGACATGAATCCACCACGGGTGTACATGAGTTCCCAATCCTGAATCCCCTCCCACCTCCCACCCTATATCATCTCTCTGGATCATCCCCATGCACCAGCCCCAAGCATCGCTTATCCTGTATTGAACATAGACTGGTGATTCATTTCTCACATGATAGTATACATGTTTCAATGCCATTCTCCCTAATCATCTCACCCTCTCCCTCTCCCTCAGAGTCCAAAAGTCCGTTCTATACATCTGTGTCTCTTTTGCTGTCTCGCATACAGGGTCATCATTACCATCTTTCTAAATTCCATATATATGCACTAGTGTACTGTATTGGTGTTTTTCTTTCTGACTTACTTCACTCTGTATTATCGGCTCCAGTTTCATCCAACTCATTAGAACTGATTCAAATGTATTCTTTTTAATGGCTGAGTAATACTCCATTGTGTATATGTACCACAGTTTTCTTATCCCTGAATAATGTTTTCATTTATCATTATAGGACATTTTATTTGAACACTATTATTCATTCATAGTATGCTGTTGCTGCTAAGTCACTTCAGTCATGTCCAACTCTGTGTGACCCCATAGATGGCAGCCCACCAGGCTCCCCCGTCCCTTGGATTCTCCAGGCAAGAACACTGGAGTGGGTATAAATGTCACCTTTTCCAAACATGACTTCCTCTTCTCTGATCTTTTTACTGACAGGAGTTCCAGGACTACAAGCTGCCCATGCCTGGTTTTCCATCCCTTTCTGCTGTCTCTGCATAGCGGAAATGGTATAATTCTATTTTTCATCATCCCTGAGTCAAGTCTCCCACTGACCTGGGATTGTGTATTTCAACACTAGTCACCATGCTGGGCATATTCTGGTTCAATGCAAGACAGATCAGTTTCAATGCCTGCGTTGCCCAGACATTCTTCTTTCAGCTTTTTACTGTCATGGAGCCTTCAGTGCTCCTGGCAATGGCCTTTGATCACTTCATTGCTATTTGTAACCCACTGAAATATGCTGCCATTCTGATTGATTCCAGAATTATCAAAGTGTGGTTTGCCATCCTAGTCAGAGGCACACTGATCCTAATGCCTATAGCCCTACTTCTTAAACATCTATCCTCCTGAAAAATCCATGTGCTCCATCATTTTTTTTTGCTTCCATCCTGATATAATCCAGCTTTCATGTTCTGACAATAAAGTCAACAGTGTTTAAGGACTCACTGTCCTCATAGTTACTGCAGAGTGGGCTCCATCTTTATTCTTCTCCCCTATGTCTTGATTATTAAGGCCAAGCTGAGCATTACTTCCCCTGAGGAGAAGCATAGGGCCTTTAGGACGTGTATATCCCTCATAGGGGCCGTTGCCATCTTCTACATCCCTCCCATTAGCTGTGCTTTGTGCATAGATTTGGGGAAAAGTCACCTCCTCATGCACTCACTCTTATGGCCAATGTGTATTTGCTTATTACACCAGTGATGAATCCCATTATCTACTGTGTGAAAACCAAACAGATCATTAGGACCATTTAAAAAGTCCTTTTTCCTGAGGGATTTGAGTTTGACTCTAACAACTCTGCAATCAAAGCTGCTCCTTAGCTATGACTTCTAAAACCTAGTTTAGTTAATATCATCTCTTCTATCTGTAACTCAAAAGCACAAAAGATAGAAGGCTGGGTGGATGGGGTGGGGATGCAGTTTATTGGAAATTTACGTTTTTTAGTGTTTAAATTTTATTTATTTATTTATTTGAAGTATAGTTGTACAATATTATATAAGTTACAGGTGTATGATACAGTGATTTATACTTTTTAAAGCTTATACTCCATTTATAGTTGTTAAAAATATTGACTATATTCCCCATTTTGCACAGTATGTTCTTGTAGCTTATTTCATATATAGCAGCTTATACCTTTTAGTCCGCTAACCTTACATTGCCCCTCATCCCTTCCCTTTGCCCACTGGTGAACACTAGCTTGTTCTCTATATGTGTAAGTCTGTTTCTTTTTTTATCATATTCACTAACCTGTTGTATTCTTAGATTCTACATTTAAGTGATGTCATACAGTATTTGTCTTTCTCGCTCTGACTTATTTCATTTAGCATAACCCTCCAAGTCCATCCACATTGTTGCATATGATCTGATATTTTTGTTTAAAAGATCCCAAGAAATCTCAAAAGCACTGCTCAAAGAAATTAAAGAAGTTGGAAATAAATGAAAAGATATACAATGGTTATGAATTTAGAGACTTAATATGGCTATATTTCTCAAGTTGATTACGTTTTAATGAAATCCTTACTAAAATTCAAGTTTCTTTCTTTACATAAATTGACAAACTGATCTCAAAATACATATGAAATTTTAAGGCACCCAGAATAGCAAAAACCATAAAAAGGCAGCAAAGTTGGAAGAGTCACACTAAACAATTTCAAAAGGTGCTATACGGTTACAGTAATCAAGGTGGTCCAATACTGGCATAGGACAGACATATAGTTTAATGCAATAGAATTGAGAATATAGAAATAAAAGCTCACACTTCTTTTCAATTGATTTTTGACACAGATATGCATATAGTTAAATGAGAAAAGAACAGTGTTAACAAACATTTGTGCCACTCAGATGTCCCTCAACTGAAAAACGCTTGTATATAACACAAGAGATTTATACAATGGAACATTATTTGACCACTAGGAAGAGTGAAGCATTTACACTTTCCACAAGATAGATGAATCTTGAAAATATTATGCTAATTGAAAAAAGCCAGTACCAAAAGACTACCCAGTATATGATTCAATTTATATGAAGTGTCTACAGTAGGCAAATCTACAGAGACACAGAGCACTGGGTTTGACAAAAGGTTCCTTTGTTTTTTCCCATAAGATGGTTCTAGTAGTGCTTATTTGTCTTTAACTTCATCCACAATTCTGTTAGATTGTACTGTGACAGCTATCATATCAGCATGTATTAAAAAGTACTTCTCAAAATTGGGAACTTTTGTGAACATATTTTATTAAAGAAGCTGGAAGAAAAAAGACAATATTTTTGGCATACTATGTTTTATTATTTCAGAAAAAGTAAGAATATAACTGAAAAGCAAAAAAAAAAAAAAAAGATTTGTGCAGCATATGAAGAAGGTATGTGACTGATCAAACACATCAAAAGTGGTTTGCAAAGTTTTGTGCTGGATATTTCTCTCTGGATGGTCCTTCACAGTTGGTAGACCAGCTGAATTTGATAGCAATCAAATTGAGACATTGAGAAAAATCAAATATATACTGTTCAGGAGATAGCCAAAGTACTCAAAATATCCAAATCAAACACTGAAAATCATTTGCACCAGCTTGGTTATGTTAGTCACTCTGATGTTGGTAAGGTCACTTTGATTTTGCAACATGGACCCTCCCTCCTTGCTTAGGTTTACTTGTCACTTACTGCCCCCCTTGCACCCAGTGCTGCAGATATACTGAATGTGCTAATATTTCCTGTACTCTATTCTCTTATGTCTCCTGACATAATTGGTGCTGATCCACCTGCAGAATAAGTATATGCCTTTTAATGCTCTCACCATAAATATGCCTTGTTATAATCGTCAAGTGTTATGGCTGTTTCTTCTCTAGGCTTTCTGCATTTAGAGGGTAATGACTCAGTTCCATTCTCTGCATTATCAGCCCAAAACCTGGGTATGTGATAGATACATAAAGTGCTTTATGAAATAATTAATTAAATGTTTTAAAGAAATGTAAATTTTTCTTAGAAATGTACAAAATTCCTGCACTTGATATTGGAGGCTGATAGAGTTCACAGCTAGGTACAGGGTTGTATGGGGATCACGAGTGAGCCTAGGCATTAGAGCAGGTGGTTTGTTTCAGATGTTCTACTCACAAATTTACTTTCAACAAACTTTTACAAGGATACAAAGTCAAGAAACTATCACACCAGTCCTCGCATAGAAAAGAAAAAAAAATAAAAACAAGTGTAGCAAATCTTTGTACAGACATAGGTTTTCAACTCTTCTGGGTATATGCTAAGGTGTACAACTGCTGGATTGCATGGTGTGAGTATGGTTTCTAAAGGGGCTGTACCATTCTGCATTCCCATTAGCAATGAATGAGAGTTCCTGTGGCTTCAAATCCTCACAAGGATTTGATGTCAAGGTTAAGGAGTTTGGCATTTCTAACAGATGTGTAATGGTATCTTATTACTGTCTTATTTTCATTTCCCTGATGACTTACAACGTGGATCATGTTTTCATATGCTTGTTAGCTGAGTTACTGTCTTGTAAATTGTACAGGGGTAATATTGTTTTTGAATGAGAACTACAATCATAATCCATTCAGGATTCTCTTTGGAGGAAGGAAAAAAAGTTAAACTGAAATGAATTGCCCTCCACAGTCAGTTGTTTGGGGCAAAACTGTTAGAAGAACACAGCTGGATGGAGTTCTCTCTTAGGAATTGATGGTTTTTCTGCTAGGTAAATGGCTTTCCCAGGAAGCTCCTGGACTCCTTATAAACTCTTTCTCAGATCTGAGAGTTCTCTCATTCCTGAAAAATGCCTGTGAGTTGTAACAAAAAAGAACTTTGGAGATGGTTTAAGGGGGAGGGACTGCTCAGGAACTGTTTCCTAAGCCTTAAGACAGAGACCATTTTGCCAGTAAGTTTCTGAGTTTGAAATTTACTCTCTCTCTAAGAGACTGCTGCTGCCTGGGATGGCTTTCAAAGGGTCAAATGACCTCCTTTCCACACTCAAGAAGTCTTCTTTACATGAGGTCAATGTTTCAGTGCATTGAAGTCTTTTCTAAATATATGAGGAACTATGTAATTTTCAGATAGTTTATAAAGACAAAGTTCAAAAGAAATTGGTGCATTTGGTAGCAAATATTCAAGAGATTAGTATATTATATTTATATATCAATTTAAAAACAATTGCTGTGTTGTTCAACATAGTTATTAAAATAGTGACTGCAGTCATGAACATGTGTTCATTATTCCACGTGTTTCATTAAGTTCTTCTTAAAACAAGAAGTGAAGAGAACAGAGTGAAATCAGAGAGAACACAGTTCAACTGCTGGATTTGCCATGTGGATAAATATGAGAAAGTAACATGATTTTGCTGAGCCTTGCTTTCATAATCTTAGTCTCAATGTTTTCATCTGTAAAAAGGAACTGATAATATACTATGCATTTGTGACTGTGATGGATGTGAATCTTTGTGATGGGGCAATCTATTTACAGGGTCTTGGTGGTCTGGTTACAAGGATGCTTAGGTTACCAGGATTCTTTAAGAATTTAGGAATTCTTAAAGAATTCACCATGGGGAAGAAAGAGACATAAATGTATTTTTCCAAGATGAGTTATTTATCATTTGCTTATTAGTTTTAGTGCAAGAACAACTAAGGGTAGTTTAAGAACCACAGAATTAAGAAAGGGAAAGCCATTCCTGCCCACATTTTTTACTAACAGAGTTCCCTGAATTAGAATNAAATTCACCATGGGGAAGAAAGAGACATAAATGTATTTTTCCAAGATGAGTTATTTATCATTTGCTTATTAGTTTTAGTGCAAGAACAACTAAGGGTAGTTTAAGAACCACAGAATTAAGAAAGGGAAAGCCATTCCTGCCCACATTTTTTACTAACAGAGTTCCCTGAATTAGAATAGTCCTACTATGTTTCCCTTTCATTATATCAGTGGAAGAAAAGACATCATAAAAAGCTTAGAGAATAGTGGAAAGAATGATTCAAAGAATGAGGTAAAATGATATAACTTGTTTGACCCATAGGAGACAATGAAAAATTATCACTATTGTTAAGAAGACTAGCTTTGACACTTGGACAATCCATGAGGTCACTTAATTTATTTACTATAATTAAAGGAGCTATAACTTGAGAGCCTGCTTCTGCTATGGAACCAAACTTAGGTCCCTTGTCTTTGTGCAGCACAGGCCACTAACTGGTTGTAGTGAAGAAAGTGCAGCATTTAGTTCAGGGCATTAAGCAAGGGGTTCTGGACAGCTTGTGTCCAAACAAGCAAACTCCCATATCTGATGGATTTCGGGAAAGCACCTTTAGTCATGGTGAGGGAGAGGTGTCCCAGGTTCTGTGATCAGCTGGTGTACAATACTCTAGTTGGTTGGCAGTGAAGAAACAGTTTGGTGTTAGAATTGTTAACATCAATCCTCCAGCTCCAATAGATCTGGGGGCAATGTGTTCATCATAATTAAGTAGTTATGGTGGGGGTTTTAGCATCTGTGAAAAGAAAAGAAAAACAATTCTGGAAATATGCATTAGATACTGTTATCTCTCAGGGTTACTTGAGATGCCACCTCTCTGGCTTGATGTCCTAACAATATCCACTGAGTAAAACAAAACTCTCAACTTTTCAGTTGTGAATATTTTTTAAGTTGACATTGGGAATGTAGAGATTAAGTACATGTTCTAAAGTCAAATGTGAAAAAGTGTGCCTTCTCTTTCAAATGAGGTCCATGGATTTTATTTTTTATGCATTGCCTATTAATTTAAAATTTCTACCCATTTTTAAAAAGTAAGTCCTCAAGGGGCTGCCTATATTGAACATATTTCTCTTTTTTTTTCTCATATGCTCTCTTTAGTACAAGTCCTGTAACTAGTTATTCCCACTCAGTTTGAAGCTGTGCCATGTTCTTAGTTCTCATCAAACTAACTTAAACTGAGTTTTTTTTTTTCCCCATGTAACACATAAACTATCTTTATGCCCTAGGCCTAATTTGAATCCTGTTCATTGCACTTTGGCATTTTGTCAATCATTTACATATTTCTTGAAAGGATGCATACATGAATGAGAGAAAGAATATATATATATATATATATATATATATATATATATATACTTTAAAATCCAGGCATTCTTTCTACAGACAAAAATAGGGTGTCAGAAAACTTAGGGAAAAACCAATATAAGGGAACTTATTTGGTCCTAGAGATTTCTTGATCTGGGTTGAGTATATGCTCATAACCTCAAACAGAGAAGGTGGTTCACAGTCACCAAACACCATCCAAATGGAAATGCATCCAAATTTAATAAGACTTTTTGATGGACCATACACCCACCTCAAAACCCCTCAATTCATTTTCAATGCCCTTTTGTTCTAAAGAAATATTCTTACTAGATGATTCTGCTCCAGTTATCATCTGTTAGTTTGCAATGACTTCCTTTGTTCTCGTTAAAGTTAACTCAAGCCCTATTTCTTCAGGGAGAATTTCTCTGAAACAATATCAGATTCATAACTACTACTTGAACAAATGTTTTCCCAACTACACACACTATAGTCTATATGTACTGATTGAATGACATCTTTCTTAATATTTAATTCTTATCAATGTTGTTGTTCAGTTTCCAAGTCATGTCTCTTTGCAAGCCCATGGACTACAGCATGCCAGGCTTCTCTGTCCTTCACCATTTCCCAGAGTTTGCCCAGACTCATGTCCATTGAGTTGCTGATGCTGTCTAACCATCTCATCCTCTGCTATCTCCTTCTCCTCCTGCTCTCAATCTTTCCCAGCATAAGAGTCTTTTCCAATGCATCCGCTCATCACATCAGGTAGCCAAAGTACTTGAGCTTCAACTTCACCATAAGTCCTTCCAGTGAATATTCAGGGTTGATTTCCTTTAGGATTGACTGGTTTGATCTTCTTGCTGTCCAAGCTCTTATATATTAAACAAGTAGGTTTTTTTTTTTTTGTAAAATATTTTAAAATATCTTAACCATACTGCTTTTATTGGGTATGCAAACTCTTAATGGTCCTCTTAAGGAATTTTTCCTTGAAAAGTGAGAAGTGAAGAAACAGGGTGGATTGCCTTTGTGTTGTCCTATATTTGTGTACAAATGTCCTATCTGCCCATGAACATAGACTTATAGACATGGGAAATATATTACCATTATCTAATCTAACTTATCTAGTCTAACATCATCTTTTATATGTGTGTACCTGATGTGAAGAGCTGACTCATTGGAAAAGACCCTGATGCTGGGAAAGATTGAAGGCAGGAGGAGAAGGGGACGACAGAGGATGAGGTGGTTGAATGGCATCACCAACTCAATGGACATGGGTTTGGGTGGACTCTGTGAGTTGGTGATGGACAGGGAGGCCTGGCATGCTGCAGTTCATGGGGTGGCAAAGAGTTGGACATGACTGAGTGACTGAACTGAACTGAATGAATCTATTTAGGGTTTCCCACATGGCGCTATTGGTAAAGAAACCGCCTGCCAATGCAGGAGATGCAGGTTCAATCCGTGGGTCATAAAGATCCCGTGCAGAAGGAAATGGCAACCCACTCCAGTATTCTTGCCTGGAGAATCCCATGAACAGAGGAGCCTGGTAGGCTACAGTCCATAGGGTCACAAGAGCCAGGTACAGCTGAAGCAACAGCACGCACACAAGCATGGATATATTTAATATACAATGGCACCCCACTCCAGCACTCTTGCCTGGAAAATCCTGTGGACGAAGGAACCTGGAAGGCTTCAGTCTATGGAGTCACTAAGAATCGAACAGGACTGAGCGACTTCTCTTTCACTTTTCACTTTCATGCATTGGAGAAGGAAATGGCAACCCACTCCAGTGTTCTTGCCTGGAGAATCCCAGGGACAGGGGAGCCTGGTAGGTTGCCATCTATGGGGTCACACAGAGTTGGACATGACTGAAGTGACTCAGCAGCAGTAGCAGTAGAGGTAACAAAGGAGAATCTTGCTAAAACCCATGTGCTCTGGATTTAGTCCTCTGTCTCTTCCACTAAGTCATCAATACAACTCTGAATCTAATAAAAGAATGAATAGTAAGGCACTTGCATTTAAAAACAAGACAAGGTTCACTAGTGATTCAAAATTGTAAGATTTGTAGAAGAGAATGAAAACATTTTTCTTCCCTGTTTTTGCAGGACATGCTCCTTTTCCTCAGGGAACTCTGCTTCCTTCGCTCATCATGCCATCCTTCAATCAGAGCATTTTCCACCCCACAGTCTTCTTTCTTACTGGCATCCCTGGTTTTGAAACCTACCATGCCTGGGTCTTCATCCCATTCTGTTGTCTCTATGTCATTGCTATCTCAGGGAATGGCATGATCTTGTTCGTCATCATCACTGAGTCAAGCCTTCATGAGCCCATGTACTATTTCCTCTCCATGCTATCCTTCTCAGACCTAGGACTATGCTTTTCCACATTGGTCACCATGGTGGGTATTTTCTGGTTCAACACTCGAGAAATCAGCTTTGATGCCTGCATTGGCCAAATGTTCTTCATCCATGGTTTCACATTAATGGAGTCCTCGGTCCTCCTTGCAATGGCCTTTGATCGCTACATTGCCATCTGTAATCCACTGAGATATGCCACAATCTTAACCAATTCAAGGATCATCACAGTGGGCTTTGCAATTGTTGTTAGGGTGACAACAGTTGTAGTGCCTTTACTCCTGCTGCTTAAGCGTCTGTCCTTCTGTGGAAGTCATGTTCTGCACCATTCATATTGCTTCCACCCTGATGTGATGAAGCTTTCATGCACAGACACCAAGATCAACAGTGCATTTGGTTTGGCTATTGTCGTCTCTAACACCGTCTTGGACACTGTCTTGATCCTCCTCTCCTATGTCCTGATCATCCACTCCGTGCTCAACATTGCCTCCCCAGAGGAGCAGAAAAAGGCCTTTGGAACTTGTGTATCCCACACAAGTGCTGTTGCCATCTTCTACATCCCCATGATCAGCTTGTCACTGGTGCATAGATTTGGGAAGCACACCCCTCCCCTTGTACATACTCTCATTGCCAACATTTATCTGCTCATCCCTCCTGTCATGAATCCCATCATCTACAGTGTGAAAACAAAGCAAATTCGCAAGGCCATGGTCAAAATGGTTCTTTCCAAGCTAATTTAGGACATTTTTTGCTGTGTTCTTTCTTTACATTGTCCTGATTACTTTGATCATTCACTAATGTGAGTTACCACTATATATTGAAATATAGTTGCACATGCTTCCATTCTTCTGATGATCCAATACAATTTGACGAGTTCTAGAATGAATTCTTTAAGAACAGGGAGTATGTCTTATGTTATGTAAGCCTATCACAAATACTGTACCTGATACAGAATAGGATGATAGTTAAAGTATGTCTGCAAAAGGACAAATTAACTCATAAATTGCAGTCCAGTCTCACCACCTCTAGTGCATGCAGTTATCAAGGCATGTGTGATATAATTTTGATCAGTAGCAAAGTTTAGCTTTCAGTAATTCTTAGTTATTGGAAATTCTTACTATTTCCTCAAATAGATTATTCATGGCTGAGAATCATGAATAAGCACAATAAACTAGAAGAAATGCGAATTAAAGGGTACTTTTTAAATTTTTAACAGAGTTCCTCAGAACTTTTGGTAAATTTTTTAACATTTTGAGTATCTAATGTCTAGTGATTCATCTTCTAAATATGTGTCTAATGGGGGCAAGTGGCAAGAATGCAATGATGTGTTGTCATATTCAACACATCACTATATATTGCAAAGATAATTTAGAAATTACTTAAATGGTTATTTGAGAATATTGGTAAAATAATATATGAACTATCATCCAACAAGTTAAATGCTAACATAGATATGAATGATATATTAAGAGAAAAGGTAGATTGATATACAGTGTACTTATCACAGTTGTGTGTATATTTCTTGTGAATATACACAAAAATGTACACATACATGTACATAACATATTTGATATGGAAATATATGTTCCAAATGTCAATTAATTACATTTGATTTATATTTTTTCCTTTCTTGTAACTTAAAAATACTCATTAGGTTTTTGTTGTTGCTGTTTTTTTAACTTCAGACAACAAAATAATATCCTTTTAACAGCTATCTAAAAATACAACTCGCTTGTTCTTCATCTTCCATAGGTGCTTTCTTCCTGCGTGTCCTCACAATCAGTCTTCCTACTACCCATGGATACATTTAGAATACGACATCCACTTTCCTTTAGCATCCCTCACTGCTCTCAGTGTGGTCCAGCACCAGGTCATCAAAACCACGTGAAATTCTTTTAGAAGTACAGATTCCTTGACTCTTCCCCAGACTACTAATCAGACACCCATCAGCACAAGAATTTGCATGCTAACAAACTACCTTATACAATATCACACATATTAGTGTAACACTCTTGTAAGACGTTTTTACTTCTGATAACACCCTGACTCTTTTCCATCATCTTTGATCCTTTTGCTCTCTATCTACATTATCCACATGCTGTTACTGATTTTTGAAATTTTTAAAATATATTTATTTTATTTCTTGCTGGTATTGCTTTCTTTTCTTCATCCAGGTGCCAATAATAAATCTTTTTTTTATAGGTAGTAAGGCTTCTCTTCCCTGACTGATTTGAAATTAATTTTTCTCCCAGATTTACTGAGAAATAATTGACACACAGCACCATGTAAGTTTAATGTCTACATTGAAAATATAACTTGCATACATTAAATGATTAGCATAATAAATTTAGTGTACAACATCATGTCATAAAGATGAAACAATAAATAAATAGAAAAAATTTTTCCCTTGTAATGATAGCTCAGATTTACTCTTAATAATTTTCATAGATAACTTACAGCAAGGTTAATTATATTTATCATGTTGCATTTGTTAATCTTCTAAGTGGAAGTTTATATTTTGACAATTTTCAACCAATTCCCCCTTTCCCCATCCCCATGTCTGGTAACCACAAATATGATTTTTTTTTCTAAGTGTTTGTTTTTGATGTAGAATTTATGTTTAATATTGTTAGTTTCTGTTACACAGCATAGTGATTTGATATTTCCATAAATTTCAATGTAATCACTGTAAATCTAGTTACCATCTGTCACCATACAAAGATATTACATAATTATTAACTATATTCCCTATGTTGTTCATTTCATACCTATGACTAATGCATTTTAGATATGAATTCTCCCTCACCAGTTTCTTAATCTTCCTCTTCTATTTCTCTCCTCCCCTGACCATCAAACTGCCTCCCTCTAACAATCACCTGTTTGTTCTCTGTATCTGAATCTGTTTCACTATAGCTGTTCATTAGTTTTGTTTTTTAGATCCACATGTAAATGAAACCATAATGTGTTTGTCTTTCTCTATCTGACTTATTTTACTTAGCATAAGATCTTCTGGGTCCATCCAAGGGTTAAAAATGGAAAGATTTTAATTTTTATGGCTGAATAACATTTAGTTATATATATTACATCTTTATCCACTGAAATATTGATGGGCAATTACTTAGGTTGCTTTCAGACCTTGGCTATTATTCATAATGCTGTAGGGAACATAGAAGTGCATGGATCTACTCGAATTAGTTTTTCATTTTCTGTGGATAAACACTGAGGGATAGAATTGCTGGATCATATGGTAATTCTATTTTTAATGAGAAAAATTAACCTCTTGTTTTTCCATAGTGGCTGCACCAATTTACATTCTACCAACAGTGCATGAGGGTTCCCTTTTCTCCACATTCTCTCCAACACTTGTTATTTCTTGCCTTTTTGATAATAGCCATTTTGACAATTGTGAGTGAAAGTTATTTAGGCATGTCCGACTCTTTGCAACCCCATGGACTGTAGCCCATCAGGCTCCTCTGTCCATGGATTCTCCAAGCAAGAGTACTAGAGTGGATTGTCATTTCCTTCTCCAGGGGATCTTCCTGACCCAGGGATCGAACCTGTGATTACTGCATCGGCAGGCAGATTCTTTACGTGCCAGTGTAAAGAAGGGAACCCCACAATATGTACAGGGCATGTTGACGGGGAAACGGAGTCTGCTCTAAGGGCTATTTCAAATTCTGAGGTGCTGGACTGCAGAACTCCATCAAACAGCCAATAATTTCACTGCTGCCCCTTTCACCCTAACCTGACCCTCTTTGTGCCAAATTTTAGGCCAAGGAGAAATTTGCTTAATGTAAAAGAATGAATAAGGACGTTTCCGCCACCGAGGCAAGTCTGCGCTTTAACTTTTTGGCAGTATCTGGGATGAACAGAGAACCCTTATGCCTAGATGAAGAACAAACAGCATATTGCCCTCCCTATGACAAGATATGTCATCCTATCCATATATCAAAGGCAGTGTCTATAGGAAACAGAAACAATACCCAGGAAATCTTAGATATATAGAAGATCATACAGTGAAGAATTTCTAAACACATTGTTTCAGAGTAGCTCTGAATTGATAGGCAAAAGCCACATGCATGCACACACACACTTTAACATTAGAATTAAGTAATAGAATATTAAATCCAGATACTTTTTGAGGTGTCCCTATATCTGAGCTATACATGTACCATATCTAAGCGTACCTTCACTTATATCCCAGAAATATAAATGTGTAGGTGGGGGGTCACATGAGAAAGCAGAGCTGCTGACAGCTGTCTTTACATGTCAGGGCAAGGTCAGACCAAAGTCAGATTTCTTAACCAGTCATATTCCTTAGGCCTGTAAATATAGAGCACCCTGACCTTCACTCAGAAGGAAAATAGCTAACCAAATAAACTAATCCTTTAACAGGAAATACATACAAATATCTGAGGATCCTCTGAGTATTGAAGAAAATTTCAGTGTAAGTGAGGCAGCACCTAATAGTGTGTGGAGAGAGGTAGGGAGAGAAGGAGTCAGTGGAAATGCCTCCGGAACCCAAAGGGGCCTACTAAACATTGGTATCCTTCTTGGGTTTGGAGAGCAAAACACAACATTTTTACTTTACTGAGCAAGAAATGTCCTAGCAGACTCCAGAACCCTGAGCCACCAAGAGTTTTACAGATATGGAAGGGCTCTGTATGTGTGAAGGCTTGCCAGCTACACTCTAGAGTACATGTGTTGCTAGCTGTTTCTTGTCCATCCCACATGCTTAGCATGATTTCATCATTATATCAGTGTAATGGACCAGTGTGAGGCTTTGTGGGATGTCCTACTATTCCAGGTCTCTTTGAACTATATTAGGACAGAGCTCCAGAAAGATGATGTAGCCTTGGGTCAAGACTATGACTGTGAGTAGGATAGTAGAATATGAATTTTCCACAATATTCTCTCCAAAGAACACTGGTTTTGACAACTGCCCACAGATAAAAGTACCTTTGTGGGAGTCTGGGAGTTCTGGGAAGAAGCCTCAGCAAAAACATCCAGGAATAGATCCACTGAAGAAAAAAAACACAGATTCATTTTACCTGTATCATGCTACCCGAAGGCAGCATAATTCCCCTGAGATATGAGTGCCAAGAGAGGTCACCTCTTCCATGGGGGAAAATGACAGGGAAGTGAGGGGGCACCTCCCCCAGCAGTAAAGGATCCTTCAAAAGAGGCCTATGTCTTTTTGAACTGCTCTGCACCCCCTAGAATAAGAAGGTGATTTGCATGACTCAGGGATATGGAGAGCTGGGATCATAGCAGTCAGGGATTGAAACTCACAGAGGGGATTCAGAAGCTATTAACCACTTTTCAGACTCTACTAGGAAGCCTGCCCAAAAGCCACTGGGGACGCCTCACTTCAGCCCCCCATTTGCTCACATGCCTTACTGTACGTCCTCCATAGACAGTTCACAGTGTGTGTCCCCATAGGTGGAGAGTGCAAGCTTTTACACATGGCCAGTGAGCACACACAGAGAAATAGCTGGACTGGGCAGATCAAAAGAAAGCGCATGAGGTTGAACTAATAACACACTACAGGGAAAGCAAATGGGAGTCTAGCAACAGTCAGCCTGGCTCTGCAGGGTGGAGAGAAGACATACATTCTAAAGAATTGTCCCACCACCAAGAGGAAACAAGATGTGTGAGCCATCACATCTACACAAAAGATCTGTGAAATCCTTAGAATCCCTGGCAGGACTGATAGGTAATTTTGTTAAGACTTATTTTATGACCTAACATATGACCTATCCTGGTAGAAATTCCTCCTGTGTTTGAGAAGAATATGCATTCTGCCTCTGTTGTCTAGAATGTTCTGCATATGTCAGTTAGGCCCATTTAATCTAAAGAATAGTTCACATTCCATATTTCCTGAAAATGTTCAGTTAGCAGCATTGCAGAAGATTGTATGTAGAAATGTTTGGTGAAGTGTGGAAGCACTTATCTATCTATAGCAACTGGATACTGATGTTATTATCAACAGTCCTGATTAGAGCAACTAAAGAAATTCCTGTAATGGTCCCATCAAACTTAATTCTGTTACATGCATATTACTGCACTGTGCTGTATATGAAGATATTGTACCTCAGCTTTATAAACTACCATTCTCTATGCTCTGAAGCTGCTAAGAAGACAGAAAATAAATAGCCATGATCATTGTTTGGCAACTGGGTTCCCTCCTATACTGGAAGGACAAGTATCTCCACTGTTTCCTTGCTGTTCCTGCTAATGCCTGGACTGCAATAGTTCTTTGCTGGCTAGTTTCAGATCCACTTTCCAATTTCAAGTATTTCCACACTCTTAGCACCAACATAAGTGGACTCCTTTCCAGGGATCTAATCCCAGTTCTCTGAGAGGTCCTCTTCTGGGCTCCTGGGCTCAAAAGCTCCACCTACAAAATGCCCATCCACAGAGGTTTGAGTTTTGGCTCCCTGTGGTCTGTCCTGTGAACTTCTGAGGTACTAACCCAGCAGGGCAGCATCCTCTCATTACAGGTCTGAGAGTCAGCTCTGAGGAGACCCTCCACCAAGCATCTAGGTTTTCATAACCTCAAACTCTTCCTTTTGCTTAGATAGACTTAAAGGCAGAAGTGACATCCTGCAGTTATTACCTCTATATTACCTTTATGCCATTGAATTTCTCTAATCCTGTGTATCCAGTTCCTTGGATTAAATCACTCCAGTGTTAACCGCTGGTGTGACTTCCATTTTCTTATCTAGAGCAAGACTACCTTACCCACTTCAAGTCTTCTTGACAGGAGAATTCAAATATAGCAACACAAATCCAACCAAATTAAACTGTGTCTGCATTTGGTTCCTGATAAACTAAGGACTATAAAGAAAATTGCTTTACTTCTAGATGATGTTTGCTAACCAACGACAAATTTATTAAGCATCAAGTATGACATCAGAACTTCTAAATAAACTGTACAGTTTGGAGGTGATGTGAGGAGACTTATTTTCACAGAAGGATTGGGTTATAAATCTTACCTGAAGAGCTAAGTGAAGGTAAGAATATTTGACAAAAAATTTTAAATGACTGACAAAGCAGTAAAAAATGTATGGATGATGATAACAGCCATCATATTAAAGGTCAGGGAAGCCATAGGCATAAAGAAGAGTAAACATATTTAGAACAATTCTATAGCCATGGATAATACCAGTTTGTGTGTGCCAGGTTTAGATGATAAAAATTTGGTAATTTACAATTGTTAATATACTTTTCATTCCCATCTTTGTCTAAAATATCAAAAACAAAAACTAATTCCATATGTGAAACCAAAACTGGATCATGGGATCTTGGTAATTATAAATCTTTCATCTTGAATGAAGAAATATTAATATAATTGGGATTATCTGAGGAAAATGGATTTTCCAGCTTCAATTTATCTTTTTTATCTGAGGGTCTTCTTACTTAAAGCTAAAGTGATATTTTTGATGTTTTCATCCCAAGCATGAGCCTCAAGATTTTTGCTTCTATAAATGGCATTTTATTCGTCTATGATGCCCTGGTATCTCAGCTGGTAAAGAATCCGCCTGCAATGCAGGAGACCCCAGTTCGATTCCTGGGTCAGGAAGATCCCCNAAGCTAAAGTGATATTTTTGATGTTTTCATCCCAAGCATGAGCCTCAAGATTTTTGCTTCTATAAATGGCATTTTATTCGTCTATGATGCCCTGGTATCTCAGCTGGTAAAGAATCCGCCTGCAATGCAGGAGACCCCAGTTCGATTCCTGGGTCAGGAAGATCCCCTTGAGAAAGGAATGGCTACCCACTCCAGTATTCTGGCCTGGAGAATTCCATGGACAGAGGAGCCTTGCAGGCTACAGTTCATGGGATCACAAAGAGTCAGACACGACTGAGTGACTTTCACTTCTTATGATGGCCAGGACTAGAAAAAAATTGAGAAGCACATCTACTTTTTTGTTGCAGTGGTATGGAGAACTTTTAGCACAGCCCTGCGTATCTGTTTGGTCTTCACACTGTAGATGATGGGGTCCATTACAGGGGGGATCAACAGGTAGGCATTTACAATCAGAGTATGTACATATGGTGGGGCCCGTATCCCAAATCTGTGAACAAAAGACAGGCTGATCAATGGAATATAGAATACAGCAACAGCACCAAGATGAGAGATGCATGTGCTGAAGGCTTTCTTCCTCTCTTCTGAGGATGCTATGCTGAAGACCGTCTTGATAATCAAAAGATAAGAGAGGATAATGAAGATCGAGTCCACCCCAGCAGTGGTGATCAGGGCTGTCAGACCAACCGCACTGCTGAGCGTGGTGTCTGTGCACAAGAGCTTCATCACATCAGGGTGGAAGCAGTAGGAGCGATGGAGCACATGGCTGCTGCAATAGGACAAGCGCTTAAGAAGCACCACCGTAGGAGTCAGTGTTAGGGTCTCCCTGGTGACGCTTGCTGCTCCAGTCTGTGCTATTTTAAGATCAGTTAAGACACTGGCACGTCTAAGAGGACTGGAGATGGCCACAAATCGATCAAAGGCCATGGCCAACAACACTGAAGATGCCACGACGGTGAAAAGTTGAATGAACAACATCTGTGACAAGCAGGCATTAAAGCTGATCTCCCTGGCATTGAACCAGAAGATACCCAGCATGGTGACCAGAGTGGATACAGACAAGCCAAGGTCCGTGGTGGATGGCATGGAGAGGAAATAATACATGGGCTCGTGGAGGCTGGGCTGAGTGACAATGGCAAAGAGAACCAGGCTGTTTCCTGAGAGAGCAGTTGCATAGAGAAAGCAGAAGGGAATGGAGATCCAGGTGTGGAAGGCTTCCAGCCCGGGAACACCCGTCAGCAGGAAAATGATGGAAGAGGATGTGGTATTTTTGAAAGCTGACATGTTGAACTCAAGCTGATATATTTAATCTGAGTGTTCTAAAATGATAAGTTGTATTCATTCACTTACTATGCATTCACATAAAATCATTTCACCAAGTAAACGTTTATAAAAGACAGCTGTTGTTCAGCTGCTCAGTCATATCCGACTTTGCAATGTCATGGACTGCAGCACGCCAGGCTTCCCTCTCCTTTACTATCTCCCAGAGTTTGCTCAAACTCAAGTCCAGTGAGTCGATGACGCCATCCAACCATCTCATTTTCTCACTCATTTTCTTCTCATCCTGCCTTCAATCTTTCCCAGCATCAGGGTTATTTCCAAAGAGTTGGCTATTTGCATCAGGTGGCCAGTGTATTGGAGCTTCAGCATCAGACCTTCCAAGGAATATTCAGGGTTGATTTCCTTTAGGACTGACTGGTTTAACCTCCTTGCTGCTTTTTAATACACTGTCTAGGTTTGTCATCACTTTTCTTCCAAAGAGCAATTGTCTTTTAATTTTGAGGCTGCAGTCACTGTCCACAGTGATTTTGGAGCCAGAGATAATAAACTTGCCCATGTTTCTATTTTTCCCCATCTATTTGCCATGAAGTGATGGAACCAGATGCCATGAACTTAGTTTTCCAAATGCTGAATTTTAAGCCAGTTTTTTCACCCTCCTCTTTCACCTTCATCAGGAAGCTCTTCAGTTCCTCTTTACTTTATGCCGTTAGAGTGGTATCATCTGCATATCTGAGACTGTTGACATTTCTCCTGGCAATCTAGATTCCAGCATGTGACTTATCCAGCCCACCATTTTGATGATCTACTCTGCATATAAGTTAAATAAGCAAGGTGATAATATACAGCCTTGGTGTACCCCTTTCCCAATTTTGAACCAGTCTGTTTTTCCATGTCTGGTTCTAACTGTTGCTTCTTGTCCTGCATACTGATTTCTTAAGAGGCAGGTCAGGTGGTCTGGTGTTCCCATCTCTTTAGGAATTTTCCACAGTTTATTGTTATCCACAGAGTCAAAAGCTTTAACATTGTCAATGAAGCAGAAGTAGTTGTTTTTCTGAAATTCTTTTTTTTTTTTTCCTATGATCCAAAGGGCATTGGCAATTTGATCTCTGGTTCTGCCTTTTCTAAGTTTCTTAGTTCATGTACTTTGAAGCCTAGCTTGAAGGATTTTGAACATTACCTTGCTAGCATGTGAGATGAGTGAAATTGTATGGTAGTTTGAACACTTTTGACACTGCCTTTCTTTGGAACTGGAATGAAAACTGGCTTTTTCCAGGCCTGTGGCCATTGCTGAGTTTTCCAAATTTGCTGGCATATTGAGTGCGGCACTTTCACAGCATCATCTTNGAAATTGTATGGTAGTTTGAACACTTTTGACACTGCCTTTCTTTGGAACTGGAATGAAAACTGGCTTTTTCCAGGCCTGTGGCCATTGCTGAGTTTTCCAAATTTGCTGGCATATTGAGTGCGGCACTTTCACAGCATCATCTTTTAAGATTTGAAACAGCTCAGCTGGAATTGCATCACCTCCAGTAGCTTTGTTCATAGTAATGCTTCCTAAGGCCCACTTGACTTCACACTACAGGATGTCTGGCTCTAAATAAGTGACCACACTATCGTTATTATCTGGGCCATTCGGATGTTCTTGTTTAGTTCTTCTGTGTATTCTTGCCAGTTCTGCTTAATCTCTCCTGCTTCTGTTAGGTCCTTGCCATTTTAGTCATTAATTGTGCTCATCTGTGATAAGCTGTTCCCTTAGTGTCTCCAATTTTCTTGAAGAGATCTCTAGTAATTCCCATTCTATTATTTTCCTCTATTTCTTTTCAGTGTTCACTTGAGAAGGCCTTCTTATCTCCCCTTGCTATTCTCTGGAACTCTGCTTTCACTTGGGTTCGTCTTCCCCTTTCTCCTGTGCTATTCTCTTCTGTTCTTTTCTGTTATTTCTGTCATCCTCAGACCACTGTTTTGCTTTTTTGCATTTCTTTTTCTTCCGAATGGCTTTGATCACTGCCTCTTATACAACGTTAGGAACATTTGTCCATAGTTCTCCAGGCACTCTGTCTGTCAAAACCAACCCCTTGAATCTATTTGTCACTTCAACTTTATAATCGTAGGGATTTGATTTCGGTCATACCTTCATAAAGAAGAGCAGCTGAAGCCAAAGGGGAAAAGGAAAGATACACCTATTTGAATGCAGAGTCACCCTGCTTATTTAACTTATATGCAGAGTACATCATGCAAAATGCCAGGCTGGATGAAGCACAAGTGTCATCCTCAGACCACTGTTTTGCTTTTTTGCATTTCTTTTTCTTCCGAATGGCTTTGATCACTGCCTCTTATACAACGTTAGGAACATTTGTCCATAGTTCTCCAGGCACTCTGTCTGTCAAAACCAACCCCTTGAATCTATTTGTCACTTCAACTTTATAATCGTAGGGATTTGATTTCGGTCATACCTTCATAAAGAAGAGCAGCTGAAGCCAAAGGGGAAAAGGAAAGATACACCTATTTGAATGCAGAGTCACCCTGCTTATTTAACTTATATGCAGAGTACATCATGCAAAATGCCAGGCTGGATGAAGCACAAGCTGAAATCAAGATTGCTGGGAGAAATATCAATAACCTCACATATGCAGATGACACCACCCTTATGGCAGAAAGTAAAGAACTAAAGAGCCTCTTGGTGAAAGTGAAAGAGGAGAGTGAAAAAATTGGCTTAAAACTCAACATTCAGAAAGCTAAGATCATGGCACCCGGTCCCATCACTTCATGGAGAATAGATGGAGAAACAATGGAAACAGTGAGAAACTTTATTTTCTTAGGCTCCAAAATCACTGCAGATGGTGATTGCAGCCATGAAATTAAAAGACGCTTGCTCCTTGGAAGACCAACCTAGACCGCGTATTAAAAAGCAGAGACATTACTTTACCAACAAAGGTCCATCTAGACAAAGTTATGGTTTTTCCAGTAGTCATGTATGGATGTGAGAGTTGGACTATAAAGAAAACTGAGCACCAAAGAGTTGATGCTTTTGAACTGTGCTGTTCGAGAGGACTCTTGAGAGTCCCTTGGACTGCAAGGAGATCCAACCAGTCCATCCTAAAGGAAATCAGTCCTGAATATTCATTGGAATGACTGATGCTGAAGCTGAAACTCCAAACTTTGGCCACCTGATGTGAAGACCTGACTCATTTGAAAAGAGCCTGATGCTGGGAAAGATTGAAGGCAGGAGGAGAAGGGGATGACAGACGATGAGATGGTTGAATGGCATCACCGACTCGATGGACATGAGTTTGAGCAAGCTGCGGGAGTTGAAAATGGACAGGGAAGCCTGGTGTGCTGCAGTCCATGGGGTCACAAAGAGTCAGACACAACTGAGTGACTGAACAGAACTGAACTGATACTTGAATTGACTAGTGATTTTCCCTACTTTCTTCAATTTAAGTCTGACTTTTGCAATAATGAATTCATGATTTGATCCATAGTCAGCTCTCATTCTTATTTTTGATGGTTCTATAGAGCTTCTCCATCTTTGGCTGCAAAGAATAGCATATGTCTGATTTTTGGTATTGACCATCTGGTGGTATTCATGTGTAGGGTCGTCTTTTGTGTTGCTGGAAGAGGGTGTTTGTCATGACCGGTGCATTCTCTTGACAAAACTCTGTTAGCATTTGCCATGCTTCATTTTGTATTCCGAGACAGTATCCATATTATATAAAAAGCTCATGAAGATTGATTTTAAAAAATAAAAATAAGATCACATTTAGTAAAAGCCCAGAAAACATAAACTGAACAATTACACAAGAATATAGAGTTTGTGCACAAACACATCTCATAACAACCCATCTTATTTAAATCATATGTCTGTTAAATGAGATTATACCCATCACTTCCTGACTTCATGTGATACACAATCATTAAATATTTGTTAAAACCTATTTATAGAATTAAGTGGAATTTAGATCAGCTGCAAGCAATTCATGCAGTGATTCTGAATATTGTAAATAAAGTAAATTAGCTTTTGGTGGCCCCGAAAAGAAATCCTCTCTTCATTCCCTGGATACTTCTTTTCAACCAGGTTAAATATCTCCAATCTTAGTAAACAGCTAACATTTGTTGAGTCCCTACTAGTGGTTGTGATAATATATATAAATATACAATCTATTTGCAATATCATAACTTTAACTGTATCTTTTTAACTTTCACAACATATAGCGAGTATAAGCAATCAAGACAGTTACAAACAGAACAATCTGAGTATAGAAGCTCTCCAAATTATAGGTATTTTCAGGTTAATTTTTTTGGCATGTCAACAAATTTTTTAGGATTTCTCATTCTAAACTTTGATGTGTTCAAACATAGATGAATATATTTATTGGCTGAGTTAACTAACTACGTGATAAATTACTAAACTGTCTGAATTTCTTTCTCTCTAAAGTAATCATGATATACATAACCCAAAGGATGATTTTGAGGATTAAATTAATGTATGTGAAAAGTTCAGGAGGGCACTCAACCACAATGCAAAAGTTCACCAAAATGATACAGATAAACCTATTTACAAAACAGAAAGAGACACAGAAATAGAAAATAATTTTGGTTACCAAAGGGGAAAGTGGACTAGGAATAAATTAGGAGTTTGGGATTAACAAATGTACAGAACTATATATGAAACAGGTAAACAACAAGCATCTACTATATAGCGTAAAGAACTATATTCAGTATCTTGTAATATCCTATAATGGAAAAGAATCTGAATGAGAATATATACATGTATGTATAACAGGATCAGTCTGTTGTATTGCCTGAAACTAACACAACATTATAAATCAACTATGCTTCAATAAAAGTTGCATATCCCTCCCCACTTATCCACATAGCTTATTATCTGATTTCTGACAGAAGAGATGAAAGTATTATCTGTCTCAAATATTAGAAAGTTGTATAGCAGAAGTGTTAGAAAAAAAAAAAGGATTCCTTGAGAACAGGAAGATTACTTGTGCAAGAATTAGTAAGTTAAAACCACCATGAATAAATTCTAAGCACATCAAAAGTTTGTAGTTTCAGATATTTTCAAAATGCCACTAAACTGTGAAATATAAAAATATTAATAGGTAGTATTTAAAGGTAACAGGGACCCAATATCAAATTATCTTTTCACCAGTAAAAGGGTAAAGAATATAGATTTTTTTTTCCTAAACACTAAGGAAAAAGTGAATATATAGAATTATTTTTGTACTGTGAAATAATTCCAACAGTTTCCCTCTTTTTTTTTAAAGTCTCATTCTCTTTTATTTGNAAAAAAAAAAAGGATTCCTTGAGAACAGGAAGATTACTTGTGCAAGAATTAGTAAGTTAAAACCACCATGAATAAATTCTAAGCACATCAAAAGTTTGTAGTTTCAGATATTTTCAAAATGCCACTAAACTGTGAAATATAAAAATATTAATAGGTAGTATTTAAAGGTAACAGGGACCCAATATCAAATTATCTTTTCACCAGTAAAAGGGTAAAGAATATAGATTTTTTTTTCCTAAACACTAAGGAAAAAGTGAATATATAGAATTATTTTTGTACTGTGAAATAATTCCAACAGTTTCCCTCTTTTTTTTTAAAGTCTCATTCTCTTTTATTTGTAGCATTACCACATTCTGTAAATATTTCAATTTCTTCCTCAATCTAAGCAATTTTTTGAGAAATTTTTTAAAAAGAGAGGGCAGAAGACAGGGAGGGAGGAAGGAAGGGAGAAGGGGAAGAAATAAAGAAAAATAAATTTTTTCTTAATAACCTTGTTTCACTGTTACAGTTTCTCCTTCTCTTCATGAACCACTTATTGAATATTTGTCTGCCCTCACCTCTCTTTAAAGGTTTCCACCTCTTTAATGGTTCATACCTATAGTTGAAGTCTGGTTCCTTTTTGAGGTTTCAGTCAGCACTCTCTTCTCATCTGAAGCTCAGTGTCCTCTTCCAGACTCATTCAAGTTATAGGCAGGAGTGAGTTGCTTGTGATGTAGTGTTCAGGTCTCCATTTTCCTGCTGGCTGGAAATCAGTCCTGAATATTCATTGGAAGGACTGATGCTGAAACTCTAATACTTTGGCCACCTGATGCAAAGAATTCACTCCTTAGAAAAGACCCTGAAGCTGGGAAAGATTGAAAGCAGGAAGAGAAGGGGATGACAGAGGATAAGATGGTTGGATGGCATCACCAACTCAATGGATATGAGTTTGAGCAAGCTCTGTGAGTTGGGGATGGACAGGGAAGACTGGTGTGCTGCAGTCCATGGGGTTGCAAAGAGTCGGACATGACTGAGTGACTGAAATGATTACTGGAGACTGAGGTTGCTCTTAACTCCCAGAGACTACGTTCAGTCTCAGCCAGGTGGACTTCTCACAACATGACATTTTTCCTCTTCGAATCCAGCAGAAGAATCTCTCTGATGCTTTCTCTTATAAAGGCATACACGATTGAGCTTTGCTCCCTCAGCACAATCTTGCTTATGATCAACTCAGAGTCAAGTAATCATAGACTTTACTAATATCTCTAAGTATGCAGGTCAGGAAGCAACAGTTAGAACTGGACATGGAACAAGAGACGGGTTCCAAGCAGGAAAAGAAGTACATCAAGGCTGGATACTGTCACCCTGCTTATTTAACTTATATGCAGATTACATCATGAGAAACGCTGGACTGGAAGAAGCACAAGCTGGAATCAAGATTGCCGGAAGAAATATCAATAAGCTCAGCTATGCAGATGACACCACCCTTATGGCAGAAAGTGAAGAAGAACTAAAGAGCCTCTTGATGAAAGTGAAAGAGGGAAAAGATCAAGGCATACGGTCCCATCATTTCATAGGAAATAGATGAGCAAACAGTGGAAACAGTGGCAGACTTTATTTGGGGGGGCTCCAAAATCACTATAGATGGTGATTGCAGCCATGAAATTAAAAGATGCTTACTTCTTGGAAGGAAAGTTATCACCAACCTGGATAGCATATTGAAAAACAGAGACATTACTTTGCCAACAAAGGTCCGTCTAGTCAAGGTTATGGTTTTTCCAGTGGTCATGTATGGATGTGAGAGTTGGACTGTGAAGAAAGCTGAGTGCAGAAGAATTGATGCTTTTGAAGTGTGGTGTTGGAGAGGACTCTTGAGAGTCCCTTGGACTGCAAGGAGATCCAGTTAGTCCATCCTAAAGGAGATCAGTCCTGGGTATTCATTGGAAGGACTGATTGCTGAAGCTGAAACTCCAATACTTTGGGCACCTCATATGAAGGGTTGACTCATTGGAAAAGACCCTGATGCTGGGATGGATTGGGGGCAGGAGGAGAAGGGGATGACAGAGGATGAGATGGCTGGATGGCATCACCAACTCGATGGACATGAGTTTGAGTAGACTCTGGGAATTGGTGATGGACAGGGAGGCCTGGCGTGCTGCAATTCGTGGGGTCGCAAAGAGTTGGACACAACTGAGTGACTGAACTGAACTGAACTGAAGCTCCCTAAGTAGTGTCCCACCACATTCATAGCTCCACTCAAACTCAAAGGAAGGATTTGGTACTGACCTAGTGGAGAAGGCAATGGCACCCCACTCCAGTACTCTTGCCTGGAAAATCCCATGGGTGGAGGAGCCTGGTAGGCTGCAATCCATGGGGTCGCTAAGAGTCGG